>JAKRSK010000281.1:260000-290082 GCA_029891615.1 Natrix natrix natrix | reverse complement strand
GTCTACAGTTTGACGCAGGACCTCCCAATCACACTGAGGGGTAGGGGGGAGTACTACACCCCATTTACATGGAGACTCCTGGCAAGTACGAATCCTATTCAGGAATTGTCCGTTGTATGAGTTGTGGGAGAAGGAACCCAGAGGGGGGGCAGAGTCAAAAGAGGAACTAGTCTAGAATCCCTATGTGGTCACAAGCGAACTTAATCCAACCTCCTCTAGCTCTCATTGACCTTAACTCTAACCAGTTTCTGATCACGGTCGAGAAGATTCCTGCGCCTGGGCTTTTAGCAACACATCAATTTGGACCTGGTCCTTCGGGGGCCGCACCGCCAAAGGCCAAAGTTGTGTCTCACATGTGCCACGACAGCAGTTGGGAAGAAGACTTTTCATTCACACGTACCGCTGTGACCTTTTGAAGCTAACAACAGCATTGGAAAAAGCCACCTCATGTCCGCTTTTCACAGGCCGTCCTCGACTTAACAACCGCAACTGCAGCCCAAGATTTCCGTGGATGAGTGAGACCCCTTGGCTAAGTGAGTTTTACGACCTCCCTTGCCGCCGCTGTTAAGAGAATAGCTGCAGTTGTTGCATTAGACACACGGCGGTTATGTGAATCCATTGACATTGCTTGTCGCAAGCCGCTCAGAACAATTCAAACGTCCTCTACTTACACATCATTCGTTTAGTGACAGTTTGAAGTTACAACGGGATTAAATAAAATCTGGCTTTCCCCCCTTTTGACTTTGCTCATCAGAAGGTTGCAAAACGGGAACACATGACCCCCTCCCCCCCCAGGGGACGCTGCGACTGTCGTAAATACGAATCCATTGCCGAGCGTGAGAATTTCGATGCCGCCACCGTCATAACTGTGCGTTTCCCATTTTTTAAAATGAGGTTTATCAAAATCCGAAGAGAATTTTTTTAAAAAAATCAACGGCGGAAAATGATTGTAAATCACCTTTTTTCCGGTCTGACTTTTGATCCCATGAACAGGGGGGACTGCAGTGTGAAGTCTGAAAGTGTGAAGGATGGTCCTAAGTCACATTTTTCAGTGTGATTGTAACTCCGAACCATCGCTAAACGAACGGTTGTAAGTCCAGGACTAACTCTTCCTATTCCGCCCGCCCGTGTTGAGTTTTCTTTCCAACGCCGGAAAATCTGCTGGAATTTGGTTACTTGCCCACTTTGGAGAAAATTAAAAGAATGGAAGGCAAGTGCTTTCTTCTCACCTAGGAATCTCGAATTCAGAATGTCCCCAGGGCACCGAATATATCCTTATAAGCAAAAAGTCCAATAAAACAATTTTGAAAAGCTTGCGCATTAGGATGATTTCCCCGGTTTTTTTTTCCTTTTCTTTTTCACGTCCCTCATTATCCAATGAGGAAGGCAGCCTCATAATATTCCGAAAATCAATTGAGGAATTAAAACGGCAATACCTTTTATTGCCGGAGTTAAGGAAAAATAAAAATAAAATCCTAATGAAGACTTTAACCGTTACGGGAGAGAACTTGTGCCCCACGCTGGAAAATACATTATTTGAAAAGCTAGTTTCATGGATAACTGGGAGGCTGATTTTCCGATCGCTCATTTTATTCCAACTCGATGCCTTTTCCGTGTTGTTAAATCCTCACAAGGTTGCAGCTCCTGTGCTTTGCGTTTTGCTGGTCATTAGCTGAATAAATATGATCGAATTATTGTGTTTGCCACTCTTAACAATCAACTGGAATATAGGGATAGTCGTTGACTTACGACCACAATGGAGCCCAAAATGTATGTTGCTAAGTGAGACATTAGCTAAGTGAGTTTTGCCCTGTTTCACAGTCTTTCTTGGCACTGTTGTTAAGCGAAGCCCTGCGGTTGTTAAGTTAGTAACCTGGTTGTTAAGTGAATCTGGTTTCCCCATTGACTTTGCTTGTTGGAAAGTCACAAAAGGGGATCACAGATAGATAGATAAGGAGAAACTTCCTAATGGGAAGAGCAATGAACCAGTGGAACAGCTCACCACCAGAGGTTATGGGTGCTCCATCACTGGAAGTTTTTAAAGAAGAGACTGGACAACCAATTTGTCTGAAATGGTCTAGGGTCTCCTGCTTGAGCAGGGGGTTGGACTGGAGGACCTCCAAGGTCCCTTCCACCTCTATTCTGATAGATTAGATAGATAGATAGATGATAGATAGATAGATAGATAGATAGATAGATAGATAGATAGATAGATAGATGATAGATAGATAGATAGATAGATAAATAGAGAAAGGATCTAGGGTCTCCTGCTTGAGCAGGGGGTTGGACTGGAGGACCTCCAAGGTCCCTTCCACCTCTATTCTGATAGATTAGATAGATAGATAGATAGATAGATAGATAGATAGATAGATAGATAGATAGATAGAGAGATAAAGGATCTAGGGTCTCCTGCTTGAGCAGGGGGTTGGACTGGAGGACCTCCAAGGTCCCTTCCACCTCTATTCTGATAGATTAGATTAGATTAGATAGATAGATAGATAGATAGATAGATAGATAGATAGATAGATAGATGATAGATAGATAGATAGATAGATAGATAGATAGATAGATAGATTGATAGATAGATAGATAGATAGATAGATAGATAGATAGATAGATAGATAGATGATAGATAGATAGATAGATAGAAAAAGATAGATAGATGATGAGATAGATAGATGAGAGAATAGATAGAATAATAGATAGATAGATAGGATATAAATGATAGATGATAGATAGAACAGATAGATAGATAGATAGATAGATAGATAGATAGATAGATAGATGATAGATAGAGTAGATAGATAGATAGATAGATAGATAGATAGATAGATTGATAGATAGATGATAGATAGATAGATAGATAGATAGATAGATAGATAGATAGATAGATATAGATAGATAATAGATAGATAGATAGATAGATAGATAGATAGATAGATAGATAGATAGATAGATAATAGATATAAGATGATAGATGATAGATAGAACAGATAGAATAGATAGATAGATAGATAGATAGATAGATAGATAGATAGATAGATTGATAGATAGATAGATAGATAGATGATAGATAGATAGATAGATAGATAGATAGATAGATAGATAGATAGATTGATAGATAGATAGATAGATAGATAGATAGATAGATAGATAGATGATAGATAGATAGATAGATAGATAGATAGATAGATATAAATGATAGATGATAGATAGAACAGATAGATAGATAGATAGATGATAGATAGATAGATAGATAGATAGATAGATAGATAGATAGATGATAGATAGATAGATAGATAGATAGATAGATAGATATAAATGATAGATGATAGATAGAACAGATAGATAGATAGATAGATAGATAGATAGATAGATAGATTGATAGATAGATGATAGATAGATGATAGATAGATAGATAGATAGATAGATAGATAGATAGATAGATAGATAGGACACATGGCAGACAAGAGCAGAGGGATGGATGGATGGAGAAGGAAGGAATTTCCTGACCGTGAGAACAATTATCCTGTATTAATGAGAAGCAGAATTTCCAGAGAAGTGAGGGAGAAATAAAGTTGTGTTAAACTTGCTTGCTCCTTCTAAGCAAAGGGACGTGCTGGCTCCTTGTCCTTGAAGACAAAAATTGCTGTACAAAATGCTAAAATATTATTATTATAATAATACATTGCACAAATCAATTGATACCGCCAGCGTTTCTGGAAATCTACCGTGTCAAGGCCCAGATAAATTACCGCCCAATCTTAAAGCACGATCAATAATTCAGACCCGAGATTTATTGGGCTTCGGTTTAAAAAAATGATCTGAAAACTTGCAGATAAAGTATAGATCTATTGAACTTTTTGAACTGCTCTGCCGGTTGAAGCTTCTTATCTCATACCTGCCTTGCTCTTATTCACCCAAATCTTTTAATATTTAATAATTCGATAATTATAAACTTTAAAAATCTTTCTAGGGTTCCAAGCCTGTGATGCAGATGTTGGGGGGGTCCCATCACTGGAGGTTTTGAAAAATAGACTGAATGGCCAATTGGACCAGGATGGTATACGGCCTCCTGCCTTCAGCAAGGGGTTGGACTAGAAGACCTCCAAGGTCCCTTCCAGCTCTATTCTGATTGATTGATTGATTGATTGAAAAGGTCTGGGGTCTCCTGCTCGAGCAGGGGGTTGGACTAGAAGACCTCCAAGGTCCCTTCCAACTCTGATTGATTGATTGAAATGGTCTAGGGTTTCCTGCTTGAACAGGGGGCTGGACTAGAAGACCTCCAAGGTCCCTTCCAGCTCTATTCTGATTGATTGATTGATTGATTGATTGATTGAAAAGGTCTGGGGTCTCCTGCTTGAGCAAGGGTTGGACTAGAAGACCTCCAAGGTCCCTCCCAACCCTGTGATTCTACTTTGAATCCACAAATGAAATGGTTGCATTTCTGCCCTTGTGTCCGAGGTGCGTCCGTGGGCGAGAATCCCATCCCCTTCCCCAGTATTTGAGATCCTGAAATCCAACAGCTGGTCAAGAGGGAATTGCGTTTCCCCCTTTGAGAATTCCCAAATCCTGTGGGATTGACCCTCCCAAGCAGCTGCCCGTGCCGGACGTTGGGCTTGGCCGGGTCCCCAGAATCTCTGATGGAGGCAAAGCGAAGGAGGGAGTAAGAAAAAGCGGAATCAGCAGTTTTATTTTTAAACCAGAGGTTCCTGTCAAGGCTCGTAACAGATGAACTGGCCCTTCTCTCTCTTCCTGTGTGTTTTTGTAATTGAATCATAAACTTGGGAATGTCACTGTATTAAATGAAAAGTTTTTTATTTCTCCCCCTCTTTTCTAAGTGAGGCTTAGAAAAGGTTACACACACACCACACACACACACACACACACACAACAACCCCAACGCCCACTTCTTTCGTTCTTCAATTTCCTGGACAGCAAAGCGCCTCTGTACTTATAAATTAAGAGCAACTCTGATTTCCCCCCCCCCCCCCCTTTTAGCTCCCTTCTCCACTGAAGCAGAATCTCTAAAGCTGGTGGGTTTTTTTTCTTTTAAAAAAAGGAAAAATCACCTTTAAAATATGCAAAGTGTTTGGTTGGTTTTCCAAACTTTTGTGAGTATAGGTTTGTTACTAATATTTCCTCCCACCCCATCCCTTGTTTGAGAAAGAGCTTTCTAATTCTAGGCAAGAGGGATAGAAATCCTTCCTTCCTTCCTTCCTCCTTCCTTTTCCTTTCTTCCTGTCTTCTTTCCTGCTCCTTCCTTCCTTCTTTCTTTTCCTCCCTCCCCTTTTCCTCCTTCCCTCCCTCCCTTCCTTTTCCTTCCTTCATTCCCTCCTCCCTCCCTCCTTCCTTCCTTCTTTCCTTCCTTCTCCCTCCCTCCCTCCCTTTCTTTCTTTCTCCCTATTCCTTCCTTCCTCCTTCCCAGTTTCCTCCCTCCCCCTTTCCTTCCTCCCTTCCTTCCTCTGTGCCATTTAGGGGATTTTGGGGACTCCCCCCTGGATTGGCCGAAAAGGTTGATGGCTTCACCCCCCTCCTCCCCCCCCAGGCCTATTCCCCCCCCCACCCCCCGTTCTTCTTCTTTCGGTCCGAATTCTGCTGCATCCAGCCTTCTTAAAAATAGCCCCACTCGGGCAGTCAATGGTAGGGATGGCTCCGTCAATTTCAATTTAATTAAAAGGCGTCAGATCAAAGGATAACATGGCTGGGCCAATAAGAGCTGCGGGGAGGGAGGGAGATCGATGGAGGGCCAGCGCTGGGGCCGGCCAGAGACAACGGTGAGCATGGCTCCCTCTTCCCCCTCTTCTTCCTCTTCCTTTCCCCCCTCCTCTTCTTCCTCCTCCTCTTCCCTTCTCCTCTTCTTCCTTCTTTTCCCCCTCTTCCTCTTCTTCCTCTTCCCTCCTCCTTTCCCTCTTCCTTCTCTTCCTCTCCTCTTCCTCCTTCCGACTCTTCTCCCCTCTCTTCCTCCTCCTCCTCCATCTTCACTTCTTCCTCTTCCTCCTCCTTTGCCTCTGCTCCCTCTCTTCCTCATCCTCCATCTCCACTTCCTCCTTTTCCTCTTTTCCCTTTCCTCCCTCTCTTCCTCCTTCTCCTCTTCTTCCTCCCTTCCCCCTCCTCCTATTCTTGCCCTTCCCTCCTCTTCCTCCTCCTTTCCCTCTTCCTTCTCTTCCTCTCTCCTCTTCCTCCTTCCTGCTCTTCTTCCCTCTCTTCCTCCTCCACCATCTCCTTCCTCTTCCTCCTCCTTAGCCTTTCCTTCCTCTCTTCTTTCCTCACTTCTTCCTCTTTCCCTCTCCCCCTCCTCCCCCCTCCCAATAAATGGCTTGGCTATCTTTCCAGCTGCCTGTCAGCTTGAGAAATGGGTTTAATAAGAAAGAAAAGACACCCCCCCCCCCCACAAAAAAACCCCTATCCCTTTGCTCCTCTCCTCCCCCTTCCTCTCTTTCCCCCTCTTCTTCTGACCTTGTAGAATTTCTCCCCACCCCCCCATTCTGCAAATGTTCTTTTTGGGCCTTGGGATGAGGAGGGGCTGTGGCCCATCCCTTCGGTTGGAGCCCAACTCCTCCCTCCACTTGCTCAGAACTGGTTTTCTTGACGTTTACCAGGTTGTCCTTGAGTTACAACCATCTCCTTGCCTTGCCCCCCCCCACTATTCCCTGGGGAGGGGGGGGAATAGACATTTTGGGGGGTGCCTTCTCCTTGCTTCTCTGGCCGAAGGCTTCCTTTGGTCAGAGGTCAAAGGACAAATGTCGCTGGCTGGAAAGGTCGGGCTGCAAATGTCACCCGGAAAGCCGTATTTCCAAAACGTGGCTTTTAAAAAAGTCTGCCTGGCATTGACCAGTGACGAACCATGAAATTGGGGGGTGGGGGGGGGGAGGAACCACAGCGACTCTGAGAACGGCAGAATTTGGGGAGGGGGTTTTCATTGCTCTGGAATAGGAAGCGTAGGTCACACTTTCTTTCGTTTCGTTCCTAAATAGTCACTATTCGTTTAGTGACCGTTTGCGTTGGAAAAAAATGTGACAGGAGCGTTTTTCACACTTCCTCCCTCCCTCCCTCCCTCCGTCTCTCCCCCTCCCTCCTTCCTGCCTGCCCCCCTGCCTGCCTGCCCCCCTGCCTGCCGTCCTCCCTCCTTCCTGCCTCCCTCCCTCTTTCTTTCTTTCTTTTTCTTTCTTTCTCTCTCTCCCTCCCCCTCTCTTTTCCTTCCTTCCTTCCTTCCTTCCTTCCTTCCTTCCTTCCTTCCTTCCTTCCTTCCCTCCCTCCCTCCCTCCCTCCCTCCCTCCTTCCTTCCTTCCTTCCTTCCTTCCTTCCTTCCTTCCTTCTGATCTTTGACCAAAGAAATGACAGAGCAACCATCCCAGAAAGAATGCGGCTCCTTTAAAGAGTGGAAAAGAGATGCAATCTTCATATTTTGGTATGCTCTGAAGGACTTGCTATGCATCCTTCTAAAAGCCCACGGGATCCAGATTCAGGGGCTTGGCAAACGACTCGTATTGATGACGCTCGCAGTGTTCTCGGGGTCATGCGATCCCCCTCTTGCGACCTTCCGACAAGCAAAGTCCGTGGGAGAAGCCTGATTCGCTTAACGACCGTGTGACTGACTTAACAGCCACAGTAATTCCCTTAACAACGGAACAAAGGAAAGTCATAAAATGGGACGCTTGACAACTCCACTCGCTTCCCATCAACTGGGGATGGAGAGGGACAACGGCCACCGTATCCAAGGGAATGTGAAGCTCCCCTCCGGCTTTGAAAGCTAAAAGTGGGATTGATTTGTCCCACTGATGGGGAACCCGTGGCACGCCTGGCAGAGGAGGCACCGTTGACAGCTGCCCTTCTGGTTTCTGGCACGCCGGCCAACTGGTCTTTGCGGGTGCTGGACCACTGGAAAACGGCCCGAAAAGGGGCCAAAAAGAGCCCAAAATCAGGCCTTTGGGGGTCATTTTCAGGCCATTTTCCAGGCTGTTATTTGGGTCATTTTTCAGGCTGGTTTTTGGTCGTTTTTCAGGCCATTTTGCAGCCTGTTTTTTGGGTCATTTTGCTGGCCATTTTCAGGCCATTTTCCAGGCTGTTTTTGGGTCGTTTTTCAGGCCATTTTTTGGTCGTTTTCAGGCCATTTTCAAGCCGGATTTGGGGTCATTTTCAGGGCTTTTCCTGGCCTTTTAAAGGCTATTTTAAGGCCATTTTGGGGCTGTCCCCCCCCCCTTTTTAGGCCATTTTTTTGGTTGTGTTCAGGCCTTTTTTGGGTCCTTTTCAGGCCTTTTTTGGACCTGAAAGTGGCTCAAAAATAGCCTGAAAAACAGTGGTAAAAACAGGCATGCGCACGCCAGCCAGCTGTTCTTTGGGTTTCCAGAGCTCTGACTGCCTGCATGTGCGTTCTGGTTTGGGCCCTCGGTGTCGAAAAGGTTCTCCATCCCTGGTCTGGGTTCTCCTGTCCAAAGAGGGGGGTGGACTAGAAGACCTCCAAGGTCCCTTCTTGCTCTGTTGTTCTGTTATATCTCACCACCGTCCTAAATAGACTGTCGGCAACTCACAGCATGTGGCAAAAATGCAACCTGTTGGTAAGGAAACCCGAAATAGAAAACGGCCTCTTTACTTTGAGCTCCTGCATTGACTGACAGCTGGAAGGTCCAAAGGGATTGTGGGAAATCCCATGCCTGTTGGGTGCAGATGTGGCTTCCTTCCTGCCAGATGTTGCTCCTTGTAGGTCTTTGGAAAGGTCTGGGTTTCCTCCAGCCCTGGGGCAAAGATGTTGCTTTAGCCAAATCTCTCTCTTTCCCCCTCTCCCTCTTTCCTCCTCCTTTTTGTCTTTCTCTCTCCCTGTCTCTCTGTCTCTCTCTCTTTGATTCTTTCTTTCTTTCTTTTTCTCTTTCTTTTTCTCTTTCTTTCTTTCTTTCTTTCTTTCTTTCTTTCTTTCTTTCTTTCTTTCTTTCTTTCTTTCTTTCTTTCTTTCTTTCTTTCTTTCTTTCTTTCATTTGTCTGAAGTGGTGTAGGGTTTCCTGCCTAGGCAGGGGATTGGACTAGAAGACCTCCAAGGTCCCTTCCAACTCTGTTGTTCTGTTCTGTTATTCCTCCCTCCCTCCCTCCCTCCTCTCTCTCTCTCTCTCTCTCTCTCTCTCTCTCTTACTTTTCTCCCCCTCTCTCTGTCTCCCTGTCTTTTTCTTTTTCTATCTATCTTTGTCTGACTGCCTCCCTCTCTCTTTCTCGGCCTGTCTTTTTCTCTCCCACTCCCTTCCTTCCTTCCTTCCTTCCTTCCTTCCTTCCTTCCTTCCTTCCTTCCTTCCTTCCTTCTTTCTTTCTTTCTTTCTTTCTTTCTTTTTTATTTCTTTACTTTTCTCCCTTTCTTTTCTTTCTTTACTTTTCTCCCTTTCTTTTCTTTCTTTATTTTTCTCCCTTTTTTTTCTTTTTTTTCTTTCCTTCCTTTCTTCTTTCTTCCATCCCTCCCTCTCTCACTTTCTTCCCTCTCTCTTCCTTCTCTCTCTCTCTCTCTCCTCTCTCTGTCTCTGTGTTAGACATTAGGGCCAATTTCTCCTTGAAGCTTCAATTGCATTATATCCCATTGCAAAGGGATTTGGGTTTTCTTTTCTTTTGTTCTATCTTAGCAATGGGTTCGGGGCCGAAAATCACTCGGTTGACCGGGGACAGCCTTATAAATTCTCTAAATAAATAAATAAATTACGGGGGGAGGGGGGGCATGGTCCAAGGTCATAGAGGCAAGTCAAAACCTGCCGTTCTTTTGCAGCCAAGGGGGCCTAATCAAACCACAACTGTTTTGTGCTGTATCGATTAAGCTCTTCTAGGGAGCTTCAACAAGCTGTGCTCCCATCCATCTCCAGATAAGACCGAGTCTCTCTTCCTCCCCCCCTCCCCCCATCCCTTTGCTGATGTCAAGGAAAACCACGTTGTCGGTTTTATGTGAAAACGCTGGGATAACACAGAGGGCCCCCACTTATTATCAAAAAAAGACAACAAAACACTGCCAGTTTTCCCCCTTTCTTGAGACTCTTCAAGGAATTCGAATGTGTGATATGACACAACTTCATAGTCATTCCAGACCTGTCTGCCGGAGAGAAGCTCAGGTAGGCCCTCGACTTACGGCAGTTCATTCAGTGACCGTCCACTGATAGAGCCAGTTTTCACACGACCGCTACAGCATCCCCAGGGTCACGGGATTGAAATTCGGACGCTTGGCAACTGACTCGTGTTTATGACTGTCGCAGTGTCCGCGGGGTCATGGCATCAGCCTTTGTGACCTTCTGAAAAGGAAGCCAATGGGGACAGAGGAAGGGAGAGAAAAGGGAGAGGGAGAGAGGAAGGAAGGAAGGGAAAGATGAAGAGAAGAAGGAAGGAAAGGAAAGAAGGAAGAAAGAAAGAAAGACCTTGCCTCCAGAATTTATAGGTGCTCCCATCACTGGAGGTTTTAAAGAAGAGGCTGGGCAGCCATTTGTCCAGGGTGGGTGGTGCAGGGTCTCCTCCTGCTTGAGAAGAGGGTTGGACTAGAAGACCTCCAAGGTCCTTTCCAACCCTAGGATTCTGAGATGGATGGATAGATAAGATCCATGACAAACAAAAATCAGAGGAATGGGTGGGTGGGTGGATGGATGGATGGCAGGCAGGAAGGAAAAGCTTGTCTTTGTTGCTCCATCACTGGATATCTTCAAGAAGAGATTAGACCTTTGCCTGGAATATGAGGGCTTCCTGCTTGAGCAGGGGGTTGGACTAGAAGTCCTCCGAGGTCCCTTCCCCTCCCTACGACTCTACGACTCTCAGTCTCCATCCTGTCCATCAAAGCATCCTCTCTCTCCACTCAACGATCCACGAGCGACTCCGTTAAGAGCCTCCACCTATGCCCATTTGATGTCTTCATTTACATCCAAGGCTTTTCCCAGGCAAATCGGATATCTGGATGGACACACACACACACACACACACACACACACACGGGTTGGGAAGACAGGACCGTTAAGTAACGTTTCGCAAATGAAATGTAATGGTGTCGTGGCAGTTCCTTTTTTTCCCCTGTCGCGTTTCCCTGGATAGTTCAGCTTAAAATAATTAAGTTATTTCCCTGATACATTTTTCTTCTCTCTCTCTGTCTCCTTTTTTAGTAGCTTTGCAGAAATAGCATCTGGTGAGACAGGCAGCCCGGCCTTAATTTGTATGTTGGAATAATTAAAAAAAGAAAACCTCACCCAAAATAATACTTGCAAAGAAGGGGAGGGAGGGGGGACCGGTGTGTGCTGTGTGTGTGTGGAAGAAGCCCCCGTGCCTAAATATAGGAAGCGCTTCGCAAGGAAAGAAAAAAAATTAAAATTCCAGCTCTCCTGTTTTCAAGACGGTCTGAAATGGGCTGCTGCAGTCAAGGAGTCACAAATAGCTCAAAACTGAAGAAATGCAGGTAGTTCTCAAGTTGTGACGGTTCGTTTAGTGACCAAAGGGACAACGGCAATGGAAAAAAGGGCCATTTTTTCACCCTTACGACCGTTGCAACCTCCGTGCGGTTACGTGATCGAAATTCAGACGCTCAGCAGCCGACTCATATTTATGACAGTCGCAGTTGTCCCGGGGGGGGGAAGGGGGGGCTGAGACGTGATCCCCTTTTGCGACCACCCGACAAAGTCAATGCGGAATAGATAGATAGATAGATGGATAGATGATAGGTGGATGGATGGATGGATAGATGTAGGTAGGGAGGTAGATGGATAGATAGATGGGTGTAGGTACGTAGAGATAGATAGATAGATAGATAGATAGATAGATAGATAGATAGATAGATAGATAGATAGATGATAGATAGATGATAGATAGATAGATGATAGATGGATGATAGATAGATAGATAGATAGATGCATAGATAGATGATAGGTAGATAGATAGATAGATAGATAGATAGATAGATAGATAGATATGATAGAGAGAGAAAAAGAGAGATTAGATAGATGAGAGAGAGATTAGATAGATATAGATGATAGATGATAGATAGATAGATAGATAGATGCATAGATAGATAGATGATAGGTAGATAGATAGATAGATAGATAGATAGATAGATAGATAGATGATAGATAGATAGATAGATAGATAGATAGATAGATAGAGATAGAGAGATAGGAGGTTTTTAAGAAAACGCAGGCTAGCCATTTGTCCAGAATGGTATAAGATCTTCTCCTTGGGCAGGGGGTTGGACTAGAAGACCTCCAAGGTCCCTTCCAGTCCTATACATGACCGACAGATAGATAAAGGGATGGATGGATGGATGGATGGAAGGAAGGAAGGAACAGCTTGCTTCCAGAAGTTGTGAATGATCCATCACTGCAGGTTTTTAAAGAAGAGATTGCACAGCCATTTGTCTGAAATGGTCTAGGGTCTCCTGCTCCAGCAGGGGGTTGGACTAGAAGACCTCCAAGGTCCCTTCAGCCTCGCTTATTCTGGTAGAGGTGTGAATTAATTCCAGACTGACATCTGCCAAACCTTGTGAGAACAGCGGTTTCCTCTAGCAGCCAACATTGCCAGGACCCTCGCTGCCTCTTCTCTAGGGCGTGCAAATTGTTCACACGCATTGCTCCCTTGGTTTAGTCAGTGTGACCTTGACTTTGGGGTGGGGGGTGGGGGGCAACCAGATTGTGCTTTCTAACAACCAACTGGAAACCTGGGCAGGGTGCAGGATTCTTAGGAACCTCTCTCTCTCCCTCTCCCTCTCCCTCTCCCTCTCCCTCTCTCTCTCTCTCTCTCCCTCCCTCCCTCTCTCCCTCTCTCTCTCCCTCTCCCTCTCCCTCTCCCCCCTCTCTCCCCCCCTCTCTGTTTCTCTCTCCCCTCCCCCCTGTGTCTCTCTGTGTGTGTGTGTGTGTCTGTCTGTCTCTTTCTCTCTCCCACTTTCTCTGTCTCTCTTTCTCTGTCTCCTTCTCTCCCTGTCTCTTTCTCTCCCTCCCTCTCTCTCTAACTCCCTCCTCTTTCTCTGCCTCTCTCTCTCTCCCTTTCTCTCCCTCCCTCTCTCTCTTTTTCTGTCTCTCTCTGTCTCTCTGTCTCTATCTCTTTCTCTGTCTTCCTCCCTCCCTCTCTGTCTCTCCCTCTGTCTTTCTCTTTTTCTCTGATTCCCTCTCTCTTTCTCTGTCTTCCTCCCTCCCTCTCTGTCTCTCCCTCTGTCTCTCTCTCTCTTTTTCTCTGATTCCCTCTCTCTTTCTCTGTCTTCCTCCCTCCCTCTGTCTCTCCCTCTGTCTCTCTCTCTCTTTTTTCTCTGATTCCCTCTCTCTTTCTCTGTCTTCCTCCCTCCCTCTCTGTCTCTCCCTCTGTCTCTCTCTCTCTTTTTCTCTGATTCCCCCCTCTCTCTCTTTCTCTGTCTGTCTATCTCTGTCTCCCCCTCCCTGTCTCTCTCTTTTTCTCTGATTCCCTCTCTCTTTCTCTGTCTTCCTCCCTCCCTCTCTGTCTCTCTCTCTCTCTCTTTTTCTCTGATTCCTTCTCTCTTTCTCTGTCTTCCTCCCTCCCTCTCTGTCTCTCCCTCTGTCTCTCTCTCTCTTTTTCTCTGATTCCCCCCCCCCCTCTTTCTCTGTCTGTCTATCTCTGTCTCCCCCCTCCCTGTCTCTCTCTTTTTCTCTGATTCCCTCTCTGTATGTCTTTGTCCCTCTATCTCTCTGACTCCCTCTCTCTCTCTCTCCCTCTCCTCTGTCTCCCTCCCTCCTTCTCTCTCTCTCTCTCTCTCTCCCTCCCTCCCTCTCTCCCCTCCCTCTCTCTCTGCCGGTACCCCGGCTTTGAAATTTAAATTTTTTTTTTTTACCTCCAGCTCCGCTTTCTGCTGCCGTTGCTTTCCTTGAAGTATTTATGAGCACAGTTATTTGAGGAAACCCTGACGCTATTATTAGCCAGCAGCTCCAAACCAAGATCTTCCAAGGTGAAAGTCCTTTTCGGTTTGAGCTGCTGCTGCTGCAACGGCTGTTTCACAAGAAGGGGGAAGGAGAAGGGGGGGAAATCTGCAGCTTTTGTTAATTATCGGGATGCGGCCCTCTTAATGAAATGCAACGCCCAAAGCCATGCAAGCTGCAAAACACAGCTTTTTGGCAGCGGCGGGGAGGGGGAGGGAGCAGCGGCAAGACAGGAGGCTATAAATATGTGTGTGTGTGTGTATTTATTTTGGTACATTTTCACAGGTGTAGGTATGCTGGTCTTGTTGTATTCGGGTCTTTTCCCGTGTAAGATTGAGAGTATCTTGGCCCAAGATACTCTCAGTCTTACACGGGAAAAGACCTGAATACGCCAAGACCTGCATATATTTGAATTTGAAGAATGAACTCCTGGTCTCACCTGGAGTAAAGCCAGCAGGTGACCAGGTGTTCTGTTTTTTTTTTTTAATTAAATTAATTAATTCTTTTTTTAAAAGCAGCTATTAAAAATCCATTTTCCCTGCAATTCTGGATGCGGGAGGGAACCTGACGGGAGAGAAGGAAAAAATGGATTTGGATGGTTTACGATCATTTATTCTTGCTTTTTTTGTTGTTGTTGTTGGAGTGGCGTGATTATTTTTTCCCCCCTGGCACGCAGGCAGTAAGGAGACGCCTTCCCCAGCCTCTTTAGTACAGGCAGTCCTCGACTTACAGCAGTTCACTTAGCGCCCGTTCAAAGTTTACAACGTCACGGAAGAAAGGGGCTAACGGGTGTTTTTTCACACTTACGACCGTCCAGCCGTCCCCGGGGTCACGTGATCGAAATTCAAATACTTGGCAACTGTCTCATACTTATGATGGTTGCAGTGTCCTGGGGTCATATAATCCCCTTTTGCGACCGTTTGACAAGCAAAGTCAATGGGGAAGCCATATTCACTTAACAACCGTGTTACTAACTTAACGGCTGCAGTGATTCACTTAACAACAGTGGCAAGAAAGATCATAAAACAGGATTAAACTCACTTTTTAAAAATGAAGAAGAGACTGGACCAGCCACCTGTCTGAAATGGTCTAAGGCTTCCTGCTTCAGCAGGGGGTTGGACTAGAAGACCTCCAAGGCCCCTTCCAACTCTGCTATTCTTTAATCCCAGATCAATTAACCAGTGGAATGCCTTGCCACCAGAAGGTGTGGCTGCTCCATCCCTGGAGGAAAGACTGGAGAGCCACTTGTCTGAAATGGTCTAAGGCTTCCTGCTTGAACTGGGGGCTGGATTGGAAAACCCCCAAGACCTTCCAGCTCTATTCTGATATGGATGGATGGATGGATGGACCGACGGACACTGTAGATAGATTGATTGAAATGGTCTAGGGTCTCCTGCTTGAGCAGGGGGTTGGACTAGAAGACCTCCAAGGTCCCTTCCAGCTCTATTCTGATGGATTGGTTTTGGAGTCATCTCCTGGCCTTTGCGAGTTGAAGATCCCAGAACCTTCTCTTTGGTCTCCATCCCCCACCTCAGACTCACAATCATCAAACCCCCCAACCCACGTAAAGATCCAGCATCCACCAGAACAGCATGGCTGGGGTGGGGGGAGAGAAACAGAAACAGAGAAACAGAGAGAAAGAAACAGAAACAGAGAAAGAAAGAAAGAAACAGAAACAGAGAGAGAGAGAGAGAGAGAGAGAGAGAGAGAGAGAGAAACAGAAAGAAACACACACACACAGAGAGAAACCGAAAGAGAGAAAAAAACAGAAAGAGAAAGAAATAAACAGAAACAGACAGAAATGGAGAGAGAGAGAAACAGAAAGAAACAGAAACAGAGAGAGAAAGAGAGAAAGAAACAGAGAGAAAGAAACAGAAAGAAACACACAGAGGGAAACAAAAAGGAAAAACAGAGAAAGAGAAAGAAATAAAGAAACAGAAACAGAGAGAGAGAGAAACAGAAACAGAGAGAGAGAGAAACAGAAAGAAACACAAGAGAGAAACAGAGAAAGAGAAAAAACAAAAAGAGAAAGAAATAAAGAAACAGAAACAGACAAACAGAGAGAGAGTGAAACAGAAAGAAACAGAAACAGAGAAAGAGAAAGAAACAGAAACAGAGAGAAACAGAGAAAGAGAAAGAAATAAAGAAACAGAAACAGAGATAGAGAGAAACAGAGAGTCAGAGTGAAAGAAAGACAGAAAGTGAAAGAGAAACAGAAAGAAAGAGAGAGAAAGAGAAAGACAGAGAGAGAAAGAGAAAGAAACAGAGAGAAACAGAGAGAAAGAAAGAGAGAGAGAGAGAGAGAAAGAGAAAAAGAAACAGAAGAGAGAGAGACACACACAAACACACACACACAGTGGCTGAGATAAATCTGATTTCATCTGGGAATGTTTTCTGAGGAGGGGGACCAAGAAGGAGGAAGTGGCTACACAGCCCCAACGTCTCCCTGCACTGCAATGTGGCCGGAAGCGTCTGATTTCTCGCCCGCCAAAGGTTTTATTTACCAAAGAAGTCAAAACGGATCAGACAATTAAGAAGAGCAAACGGCCCTTGCCCAATCTGCATTTGCTCAGCTGTTCCTTCCCCCCCCCAACGTTTCCCCCGTCTCCCACAAGTCAATTGGCCCTAGAAGATCAGCTTCTCCTCTAGATAAGCACATTGGCGTTCAGGGGGGGAAGGAAAAAATAAAAATAAAATAAATATATAAAAAGAGTGCGTGCCAACAGCTGTGGCGCTTGAAACGAGAACAGACAAGGATGTGGCCTGGAATGATAATTAAGAGCGCTGGGTTCCCCCCCCCCTCTTCCTTCCTTCCCGGCCTGCTCCCATTGCAGGTGCCAGCCTTGAGTGCCAGGGGTCTCGCGTCTGCTTGGCACCTGCATTTGGGGGAGGGGGGAGGGATGCCGGGGTGGTGGTGGCGGCACCTGGGGGGGGGATTTGGCCAGAGACCCTGCTATCCGCCAGGCTTTGAAAGAAGATTGTTTAGAAGGGGCTTTCTCCAACTTGGCAGATTTAAGAGGGGTGGGCTTCAAATTCAAATTAAGAGGTCCTTGCCTCTTAGGCAGACTATCCGAGTCGGGAGGGGCCTTGGAGGTCTTCCAGTCCAACCCCCTGCTCAAGCAGGGGATCCTAGACCGTGTCAATCAATCAATCAGAATAGAGTTGGAAGGGACCTTGGAGGTCTTCTACTCCAACTCTCTGCTCAAGCAGGAGACAATAGGCCATCCCAATGAATCAGATTAGAGTTGGAAGGGACCTTGGAGGTCTTCTAGTCCAATCCCTTTCTCAAGCAGGAGACCCTAGACCATGTCAATCAATCAGTGAGTTTCCATCCATCGCCCTGGAGGTCTGATCCTGCAATCCTCTTGCTATCAATAGCCACAAGCTTAGAACCATAGAAACCTAGAACCAAAAGGCTGGACGGGACCTTGGAGGTCTTCTAGTCTAACCCCGACCCAAAGGAGGAATCCTTATACTATCTTGGTCAAATGACTGTCCAGTCTCCTCTTCTTGAAGACCTCCAGTGATGAAGCAGCCCACAACCTCTGGAAGGCAACTTCTGTTCCACTGATGAATTGACCTGGGATTATGGAATAACGGTCGGGAGGGGCCTTGGAGGTCTTCTAGTCCAACCCCCTACTCAAGCAGGAGACCCCTTGGCCTGTGATGGCTGCCCAACCTGTTCTTAAAACCACCCCGTTTTCATGTACGTCCTTCAAAAATAAGTTAGCTGGATGGAAACTCTTCAAGGAGAAACGTCCTGACAGTGAGGACAATCAACCAGGGGAACTGCTTGCCACCAGAAGTTGTGGTCACTCCATCCCTGGAGGTTTTTAAGAAGAGATTGGACTGTCACTTGTCTGAAATGGTCTACGGTCTCCTGGTTGAGCAAGGGGGCTGTTGGATTAGATGACCTCTGCGGCCCCTTCCAGCTCTATTCTGATTGATTGATTGATCGGTTGATTGATTGAAAAGGTCTACGGTCTCCTGCTTGAGCAGGGTGTGTGTGGACTAGATGACCTCTGCGGCCCCTTCCAGCTCTATTCTGATTGATTGATTGAAAAGGTCTAGGGTCTCCTGCTTGTGCAGGGTGTGTGTGGACTAGGTGACCTCCGTGACCCCTTCCAGCCCTATTCTGATTGATTGATGTGGTCTAGGGTCTCCTGCTTGAGCAGGGGGGTTGGACTAAATGGCCTCTGAGGTCCCTTCCAGTTCTATTCTGATTGAAAACATAATTTGTTCAAAGCATGTTGCAGTGACTGGGGAGGGAGAGGGTTTTTCCCCCAAATTCTACCTCTTTCTCTATTTCACACACACACTCAGGAGACCTTTGCTGGTGCATGCAGCCTGAAAGGGGGAAACACCCCAATTTTCTCTCCCTTGCAAATGTGAGCCCTCCTTAGTCTCTTTGCGCCCCCTCCTCCTTTCCCTTTCCTGCTAGCAGAATAAATTATGAACGCTCTTTTTTAAAAAAAAATCAACTAAAACCTCCAGAACCTGTGTCCTGCACGAAAGGGTTTTATCATTTGCAGCAGGGGCTGTGTGTGTGTCTCGGGACTTGCAGGGGTAGCAATGAAGGGGAAGAATCCAGAGGCCTCGTAAAGATATGGGGAGGAAGGCAGGGGGTGGGAGATGGGGTGGGGGGGTGGGGAGAAGAGAGACACAGCTTTGAAAGACTTTTTCCGGGTCTGCCGTGTAGCTACAACGGCGTCTTGTGTTCCTTACATCCGCAGTAGGGATTTTTCAACGCGTAAAGCTGAATTTTAATCGCCGCCTCAATTGACTATTAAAATACAGCACTGCACCGTAAAATCACAGCGGCTCAATCCCGCAGCAGCGCGCAGGCCGTCTGCAGAATGATAAGAGGGGATGAGGGCTGCGGCTTCCGTCATAGGCCTTCTCGCCACCACCGACCCTCCCCCCTCCCCACAACTTGGCTTGTGATGCTTGAGGCTGGCAGGAGGGACAGGGAGGAGGAGGAGGAGGAGGAGAAGGGTGAACTGGAGGAGGAGGAGGAGAGGGACTGGGGGGTGCTTGGTGCTCTCTGGGCTTGGTGGTTTTCCTGCAGGCGTTTCAAGACCCAACTAGGTAACATCATCAGTGCTAGAAGGGTTTGCAGAGAGCAGGAGGAGGACTGTAAAAAACCTCCAAGGTCCCTTCCAGCTCTATTCTGACCGGTTGATTGCTTGAAATGGTCTAGGGTCTCCTGCTTGAGCAGGGGGCTGGACTAGAAGACCTCCCAGGTCCCTTTCCACTCTCTTATTCTCTATCTTTGAAACCGATGTGATGCTTTCTCTCGTGTTGGGAGAGGGACTCTTGGGGTGGACGAGGGGAGCCTGGTGTCTTTATGGGGTCAGTTCAGGAGGGGCAGCCTTGCCTAGATGAAGTCCTGTCTCCAGCCTCCTCCATCTAATTTTTCCACTACCACCACCACCTCCTCCTCCTCTTCCTCCTCTTACAGCGATCTATCTATCTATATCTCTTATCTATCTCTATCTATTTCTATCTTTCTTTCTTTCTTTCTTTCTTTCTTTCTATCTCTATCTATCTGTCATCTATCTATCTATCTATCTATCTATCTATCTATCTATCTATCTATCTACCTACCTACCTACCTACCTACCTACCTACCTACCTACCTCTTATCTATCTATCTATCTATCTATCTATCTATCTATCTATCTACCTACCTACCTACCTACCTACCTCTTATCTATCTATCTATCTATCTATCTATCTATCTATCTATCTATCTATCTATCTATCTATCTATCTATCTATCTACCTACCTACCTACCTACCTACCTACCTACCTACCTACCTACCTACCTACCTACCTACATCTATCTATCTATCTATCTATCTATCTATCTATCTATCTATCTATCATCTATCTATCTATCATCCCTCCATCCATCCCTCCCTCCCTCCATCCATCCATCCATCCATCCATCCATCCATCCATCTATCTATCTATATCTCAATCAATCAATCAATCAATCAATATCTCTATGAATCAATCAATATCTATCTATCTGTCTATCTATCTATCTACCTATCTATCTAATCTATCTATCTCAACAGAGCTGGAAGGGACCTTGGAGGTCTCTTAGCTCAAGACCACTACGAGGCTTCATTAAAAAGGGGATAATTTCCAGATCACAGGAAACGTGACTTCCAACTCATCCTGGGCTAATCAGATCCCATTTCCAGCATCGTCCCGGGAAAGATCACTTCAGAGAAGCCGAAAACGGGGGGAAGGGAAAGCGAGAGGATGGGAGGACTGGCAATGAGCTCCTAGGAGTTGCTGGGAGGCCTTGAGAAGGGGGGGGGGTGATAACCATCTTCCCCAAAGCTGGAAGGATATCTTTCGGGAACTCATGTTTTATTCCCTTTGGTTCCAGAGTTAGACGGACACATTTAGAATGTAGAACAGCAGACGTGGAAGGAAGGGACCTCAGAGGTTATCTAGTCCAGCCCCCTGCTCAAGCAGGTGAGCTTATTCCATCCTGGTCAAACAGTTGTCCAGTCTCTTCTTGGAAATCTCCAGTGTTGAAGCTACCACAACGTCCGAAGACAAGCTCTTTCCTCGATTCATTGTCCTCCCTGTCAGGAAATTTCTCCTTAATTCCAAGTTGCTTCTCTCCTTCATTCGTTTTTCCATCCTTTGTTTCTTCTCCTGCAAGAACAAGGGAAGAACAAGGCAAGACCTTCCATGGATTAGTTGGTCAGGGATTATAGAGCAGCAGAGTCGGAAGGGACCTTGGAGGTCTTCTAGTCCAACCCCCTGCTCAATCAAGAGAGCCTATAGCCCTATACCATTTCAATCAATCAGAAAAGAACTGGAAGGGACCTTGGAGGTCTTCTAGTCCATCCCCCTGCTGAAGCAGGAAACCGTAAACCATTTCAGACAAATGGCTGTCCAGTCTCTTCTTAAAAGCCTCCAGTGTTGGAGCAGCCACAGCTTCTGGTGGCAAGCTGTTCCGCTGTCTAATTGTCCTCACTGTTAGGAAGTTTCTCCTTAGTTCCAGGCTGCTTCTCTCCTGGATGAGTTTCCATCCGTTGCTGCTGCTTCTCCTGCCTTCTGGTGCTTTGGAGAATAAGGTGACCCCTCCTCTTCTTTGGGGCAGCCCCTCCTTCCATGCCCAACTCCTGCTAGCATTCTCCGTACGTGTCCATCTCCAGGCCTTCAAGCATCCCAGTTGCTCTTCTCTGCACTTTTTCCAAAGTCTCAACCTCCCTTTTCTGTAACGTGGGGACCAAACCTGGATGCAGAATTCCAGGTGTGGCCTTACTAAGCCTTTACACAGTGGTGCTAACCCTTCCCCTGATTCTCATTCCATGTCTCCTTTTAGGCAAACTCTCTCTACAAACTCTGTCGCGTTTGCAGAGAGAGAGAAGGACAAATTCTGTCCTCCGAAGTCTCGGCAGAGGCCAAATCTTCTCTGTCCGTGAACTTCCCTCTCCCTCGCGCGAATCTCCCTGATTCATGGTTTGTGGGCCCCATCTTGGCTTGCCTTGTGTGTGCTCTTTGTTGTTGTTTCTGTTTACCGCTGGCTGTTAACCACTGGTAATTACCAGTACAGTTGTGAGATAAAAACACGACTGAATTATGACAAGCCTTTGTGCAACAATCCCTCCGAATGGGCTCCGAAGGCAACAGCTGTACAATTAGGCTATAAATTCTTTGAAATGAAGTTGTCTCTGGCAGGGGTATCGGCACGGCGGCCACATTTCTGCTGAAGATAACTAGGTTCCCCAGCCTCTATTGGGTCATCCGGGGAGGGCCTGGAAAAGATCCTTGGTTGGAAGAGGAGGGGCCCCGCCTGTTCTCCAAAGCCCCCGAGGGCAAGAGGAGAAGCAACGGATGGGAACAGGTCAGGAAGAGAAGCAACCTGGAATGGAGGAGAAACTTCCTGATAGTGAGGACAATTAGCCAGCGGAACAGCCTGCCACCAGACGGTACTCCATCGCTGGAGGTTTTGAAGAAGAGATTGGACAGCCATTGTTGGACTAGAAGACCTCCAAGGCCCCTTCCAGCTCTATTCTGATTGAGTGATATGGTATCTCCTGCTCGAATAGGGGGTTGGACTAGAAGACCTCCAAGGCCCCTTCCAGCTCTATTCTGATTGATTGATTGATATAGTATCTCCTGCCTGAGCAGGGGGCTGGACTAGAAGACCTCCAAGGCCCCTTCCAGCTCTTTTCTGATTGATTGAGTGATATAGTATCTCCTGCCTGAGCAGGGGGTTGGACTAGAAGACCTCCAAGGCCCCTTCCAGTTCTTTTCTGATTGATTGAGTGATACAGTATCTCCTGCTCGAATAGGGGGTTGGACTAGAAGACCCCCAAGGCCCCTTCCAGCTCTATTCTGATTGAGAGATTGATTGATTAATATGATCTAGGGTCTCCTGCTTGAACGGGGTTGGACTAGAAGACCTCCAAGGCCCCTTCCAGCTCTATTCTGATTGAGAGATTGATTGATTGGTATAGTATCTCCTGCTTGAACAGGGGGTTGGACTAGAAGACCTCCAAGGTCCCTTCCAACTCTGTTATTCTATGAAGTCGTGGGTGTCCATGCCTAACAAAGAGAAACCTGAAGGGTGACATAATAGCAGTGTTCCAGTATTTGAGGGGCTGCCCCAGAGAAGAAGAAGGGGGTCCACCTATTCTCCAAAACACCTGAAGGCAGGAGAAGAAACGACGTGTTGAAACTCATCAAGGAGAGAAACAACCGGGAAGTAAGGAGGAATTTCCTAACAGGACAATTAGACAGTGGAACTGCTTGCCACCAGAGGTTGTGGCTGCTCCATCACTGGAGGCTTTCAAGAAGGGATTGGACGACCATTGCACCTGGATGGTCCAGGTTCTCCCACTCAAGCAGGGGGTTGGACTAGAAGACCTCCAAGGTCATGGTCCCCACTGGATGTGGGGGGGGGGGGGAGAGAGAAGCCGACATTAGAAAGCAGGAATAATTAAAATAAAACCGTCCGTCTTTCCTTCTCGAAGTCCTACAAGGCTGCTTTGGAATCTCTAATCACATTTTGAAACTCAGTGTAACTAATTAAAACAGAAAAGGCTTCTTTTTAATTAAGAAATATATATATATAAATACCGGGGAAGATTGGGAAGTCATCTCAGCCCATCACCTCATCCCTTTCGCTTTCACCTCTCAGCTCCGCGATATTATTAAAGTGAGTCTCTGGGAATAGATCCTTTCCCAGCTGTGTCCAAGGACGACTGGAAGGGCCTTGGGAGGTCTTCTAGTCTAGCCCCCTGCTTAAGCAGGAGATGCTATATTATTCTGGACAAATGGCTGTCCATTTGTCTTCTTGAAAACCTCCAGTAATGAAGCATCCACAACTTCTGGAGGCAAACTGTTCCTTCCTTCCTCCTTCCTTCCTTCCTTCCTTCCTTCCTTCCTTCCTTCCTTCCTTCCTTCCTTCCTCCCTCCCTATCTCCCTTTTCCTCCCTATCTCCCTTCCACTTTCTTCCTACCTTCCTTTATCCCTTCCTTCCTTCCACCCTCCCACTTTTCCTCCCATCCTTTCCTTCCTTCCTTCCTCCCTATCTCCCTTTTCCTCCTTCCACTTTCTCCTTCCTTCCTTCCTCCCTATCTCCCTTCCACTCCTTCCTTCCTTCCTTCCTTCCTTCCTTCCTTCCTTCCTTCCTTCCTTCCTTCCTTCCTTCCTTCTTTCTGCCTTTCCTCCCTCCCTTTTCCTCCTCCCTCCCTATCTCCCTTCCACTTTCTCCTTCCTTCCTCTCTTCCTTCCTTCTGCCTTTCCTCCCTCCCTTTTCCTCCTCCCTCCCTATCTTCCATCCACTTTCTCCTCCCTCCCTCACTCCCTCCCCCCTCCCCCCCATCCATCCATCCATCCATCCAATCTTTTGTCTGTCATGTATCTTCTCTATCTCACAATCATAGAATCCAATGGTTGGAAGGCACTTAATGAAAAGAAGGACCAGGGGGTGACATGATAGGAGTGCTCCAATATTAGAGGGGCTTCCCCAAAGAAGAGGGGGGGGTGTCAACCTATTCCCCAAAGCCCCTGAAGGCAGGACAAGAAGCAACGGGTGGAAACTCGTCAAGGAGAGAAGAAACCTGGAATTAAGGAGAAACTTCCTAATGGGAAGAGCAATGAACCAGTGGAACAGCTCGCCACCAGAAGTTATGGGTGCTCCATCACTGGAAGTTTTTAAAGAAGAGACTGGACAACCAATATGTCTGAAATGGTCTAGGGTCTCCTGCTTGAGCAGGGGGTTGGACTGGAGGACCTCCAAGGTCCCTTCCACCTCTATTCTGATAGATTAGATAGATAGA
Organism: Natrix natrix natrix; assembly: GCA_029891615.1. Lineage (NCBI taxonomy): Eukaryota > Metazoa > Chordata > Lepidosauria > Squamata > Natricidae > Natrix > Natrix natrix. The sequence goes on along the minus strand of JAKRSK010000281.1, from coordinate 265,908 downwards.
TAGATAGATAGATGGATGGATGGATGGATGGATGGATGGATGGATGGATGGATGGATGGATGGATAGATAGATAGATAGATAGATAGAAATGGTCTAGGGTCTCCTGCTTGAGCAGAGGGTTGGACTAGAGGGCCTCCAGGGTCCCTTTCAGCTCTTATTATCCTACCTTCTGTGTTCCTCGATCTTTTTGGAATGAGCTGACCCTTGAAAAGAATCCCATAAAGCAAGGAGGATCTACTCCGGTGATAAATTATACTCGACAAACTCAGTGGCCGGATTCCCTTGGCTTGCTAACTTGAAACCCATTACAGCTTTGAGGAATGTATGAACGCAGGCATAAAATTGGAATTACCCAGGAAGGCCGGTGGGAACGTAGATGAGCTTTAACTGGAAACCTCCAGCTCTTGCACAACCGTGTCTACAAACACACACACACACACACACACCCCAAAGACCCCTCTTGGATACATCCCCCCAAAAGAGGGGGGGTGGGGGGTGGGGGGCTTAGGATGGGCGTTGATTCAAGTCACAAAAATCCCCGTAAGATTTGGACGGCGTCTTTTTTTCTCCCCCTGCGATTCTCGGCCGCTGCCTTCCGCAGCCCCACAACCAAATAATGCGTGAAAATCTTCCCGTGATTTGCGAGGACTGTCACACCGGTCTCCTTTGGGCTAAAGCGCCATTATGCAAAAATATATAATAATAATAATTTAAAAAGCAGATTAAGGGAAAAAAAAGCAGAAGCACGTAGGCGGGGATTAAGGCCTGAAGTGAGCCGAAAAGGGAAAACATTGCTAATTTTAATTTTAATTTTTTTTTTCCCCCTGTGGCTCTCTTGCCAAAATGTCTCCCTGCCTTCTCCCTTTTTTCATGAAATGTTTGGGCTTCTGTCGACAAACGTCATCGTCTCCCCATGACCTCTCTGAAGGCATAGAAGGTCAGAGTCGGAAGGGACCTGGGAGGTCTTCTAGTCCAACCCCCTGCTCAGGCAGGAGACCCTGGACCATCTCAGTCCAATGGCTGCCCAGTCTCTTCTTCAAAACCTCCAGGGATGGAGCTCCCACAACCTCTGGTGGCAAGGCGTTCCACTGGTTAATTAATGCAGGATGATGTAATTATAGAATAACAGAATTGGAAGGGACCTCAGGGGCCTTCTAGACCAATCCCTTCCCCCTCCCCCTCCCCCACCTCCACCACACTTCTTCCTCCTTCACTTTTCCCTTCTCCTCCTTCCTCTTTCTCCTTCCTCCTTCTTTCCCTTCTTCTCCTTCTCCTTCTTCACCTTCACCACACTTCCTCCTCCTCCACCTTTCCCCTTCTCCTCCTCCTTTCCCTTCTCCTCTCCCTTCACTTCCACCACACTTCCTCCTCCTCCATTTTTCCCTTCTCCTTCCTCTTCCTCCTTTCCCTTCTTCTCCTTCTTCACCTCCACCACTCGTCCTCCTCCTCTCCTTCCTCTTCTTCCTCCTCCTCCTCCCACCTCCTCCACCACCAACACCTCCCTCGTTATCACCCTTCCTTCTCCTCCTTTCCCCTTCACTCATTATCCTCCTCCTCCTCATCACCCTTCCTTCTCCTCCTCTTTTCCCTTCACCCTCTCCTCCTCCACCTCCTCCTCCTCCACCAGCACCTTTGCTAGCATCCTTCCTTTTCCTCTTCTTTCCCCTTCCCCCCTTCTCCTCCTCCTCCTCCTCCACCACCTTTGCTATCACCCTTCCTTCTCCTCTTTCCCCTTCCCCCCTTCCCCTCTTCCTCCTCCTCCTCCTCCACTTTCGCTAGCACCCTTCCTTCTCCTCCTCTTTCCCCTTCACCCCTTCTCCTCCTCTTCTACCACCACCACTTTCTCTATCACCCTTCCTTCTCCTCCTCTTTCCCCTTCTCCCTTTCTCCTCCTCCTCCACATCACCCTTCCTTCTCCTCCTCTTTCCCCTTCCTCCCTCTTCCTCCTCCTCTTCTACCACCACCACTTTCTCTATCACCCTTCCTTCTCCTCCCCTTCCCCCTTTCCCCCCTCCTCCTCTTCTCCCCCCCCCCCTTTTAAATATAGTAAGAATTAAGCCGTTATTAGCATTCAGGGGAAAGTGTCTGTGGCAGCCGCCAGGCAAAGCACGGGATGCCACCTGCAGTTCAAAGCCATCCTTGATAAGGCTGTAATTAGATTTGGGATGCGGAGAAAGCTCATTAAAATTAAAGGAGACATTTGTCACTGTTTTGAAGAGGAGCGGATCCACTCGCACCACGCTGATCCCCTGACCTTGGCCTCCCCCACCCCAAAATCTGGCTTGTCAGGTTTTAAAACAAATGCGGGGAGTTTTCCATTAGGGGCTTGGAACAGGGTGGGTGGGTGGGGGTCTTTCCCTCACACACGACGGAAGCCCCCCTCTTGGCAACTGGGGGAGACGGAGGGGGCTTGGGATGAGTTTGCAGCACGGTAGGAAAAGCAAGCAAGCTGCGATGACAAGGCTTCATTTAGTGACCGTTCCACCTTACGATGGGTGGGGGGAAAAGGGACACAGGGCCCCTTTTGCACACTTAACGACAGCATAAGCATCCCTCCCCCCCCATGCTCAAAACCCTTGGCAACTGACTTATAGTTATGACGTCCCGACTTTGCGACTTTGAGGGGAATCCCCTTTGAGGGATTCCCTCCTCCCGGTATGTCATAACTACGAGTCATTGGTCAAGAGTCTGCGACCTTCCGGCCGGCAAAGTCGAATTCAATAACCGTGTCGCCAAGTGAAGAATTGCAGCGATTCACTTAACAACGGTGCCCCCCACCAAAAAGACCTTTCCATTGCTAAGCGGTTAAGTGGCGTTGTTAAGGGAGTCACTTCCGTTGTTAAGTTAGTCACGCATCGGGTAAAATGATCGCAAGTCGCTTTTTCCAATGTGATGTCACTGAAGGAAACTTTGTAACTATCATTTTATTTTTGTATTCTATTTTATTATTGTATTATTTCCCTTCACTCCGCTTTATTCTATGTTTCATTTCGTTTCGTTTCGTTTTTATTCTGGCTCTGTAAAGCCACTTAGAGAGAGGCCGTAAAAGCCCTATGAAGCGGTATATAAGTCAAAGTGCGATTGCAGCTTTTATTTTATTTTCTTTATTACACGGGGACTGTGCAGCTTATACCTTCCAATTCCCTCCTTGCACGGGTCAGCTGATTGCAGGCATGCAAGCCTGCGTGTAAAACACACACATACACACATACACACAGACGCACGCACGCAGGCAGACAGACAGACAGACTTGCTATATGCTTCATGGCTTTTCGTGGCCCTCCTGCCAAAGTATGTCAGCACAACCTAGAAATAGTTCCTGCTCTGGGAGAGGAGGAGGAGGAGGAGGAGGAAGAGAAGGGAAGGACTGCTGGGGTTCTGGGGGGGGGGAAGCCCCCCCCCCGAGGCTTGGCAACGTTGTGGAGTTGACAATATAATTGTTGGCCGCTGCCTCTCTTGAGTTGCCAGCTGGGATGCTAGGTGAGAATGACCTTGGGGGGAGGGATGGGGGTGACAGGAGTGGAATGGAATGGCAGAGCTGGAAGGGGCCTTGGAGGTCTTCTAGTCCAACCCCCTGCTCAGGCAGGGGACCCTATGCCACTCTGGAGAAATAGCTGCCCAGTCTCTGGGTGGAAACCTCCGGGGATGGAACTACCCACAACTTCTGGAGGAAAGTCCTTCCTTCCTTCCTTCCTTCCTTCCTTCCTTCCTTCCTTCCTTCCTTCCTTCCTTCCTTCCTTCCTTCCTTCTCTCATCCTTCCTTCCTTTCCTCCCTCCCTTCATTCTCTCATCCTTCCTTCCTCCCTCCCTCCCTTTCTTCCTCCTTTCTCATCTTCCTCTCTCCCTCCCTTACTTCCCCCCTCCCACCCCGAGATGATTGGCATTGCTTCCCCCCCCCAAATGAGGCAAGAAGCCTGGCTTCTTCTGGGGGTCCCTGCAGCCCTTCCGTCCCTTTGGGGGAGCCACTGAGATGACCTTGGACGAAAACCCCTCTTTCCAAGAAGCCCCCTAAGATTTTGCACTCCATGCTGCAACCCTCATTGTGCCGCTTCTCCTCTCCAGCGCCCTCCCCCAACTCCCCCACCCCCCTTTATCCCCCAGTGACTTGGGGAGGGGTCCGTCTCCTTATCTCCTTTCTCAGGGCTTCAAAAAAGCCCCCCCCATTCCCCCCCAGCTCATCTGCTCTTTGCCTCTTCCCCCCAAGGCCGTTTCCCTTGTTCTCTCCTAAAGCAAATCACAGGCAGTCCTGCGAGGTCCCCTCCCACGGTCGTTAAGTGAATCCGGCTTCCCCATTGCAGGTCGCCAAAAAGGGGGAAGCCGCGGGACCCAGCAACCGTCATAAGTACGGGCCGGTTGCCTTTGGATCACACTTGACCTTGAGGACCGGGGGTGGGTGGGAGACAGTCGTTAAGTGTGAAATCCCCCCTTTTTAGTGCCGTTGTCCCTTGGAACGGTCAGTAAACAAACGGTTGTAAGCCGAGGACTTCTTGCCTCCTCCCCATCCCTCTCTGACCCATTTCTTGGCCTCCAAGGCCCCCTCCCCGGCTCTCTGGCATGGAAGCCCCCTCCTCTTTGGAGGCTTGATTGATGGCCCAGGACAGTGAACAAGTCCCCATTGATGCCCCTCCCCCCCGGGGGGGGGCTGAGTGCAAAACATGGAGATAAAACCCAGGATTCGGGAGTCTCTTCCCTCCCAGGAAAACCTGCCCCGGCTGCCTTCCTTTGCTGACCTATGAATTACCAAAGCCCCCTTAACGGTATGCCAAGCCCTTGGAGAAGGAGCCAAAGTGCCCCCATCGACCTCTGCATTTAGCAGCCAAGAGTTAACAGGCACCTGGGCAGCTGTCAGGCGGGCCAGGATGGATGGATGGGGGGGAGTGTTCACAAGAGGAGGAGGAAGAGGAGAAGGAAAGAGGAGGAGGAGAAGGGAGGAGGAAGAGGGGAAGGAGGAGGAAGGGGTTAACATGGTTCTGAAGTCCTCTTTCTGGATTCTCATTGCTAAGACCATTCTTGAGCCTTGCCTCATTTTATGACTGTTCTTGGATCAATTTGCAAGTGAATCCCTGCCGTTCTTAAGTAAGTAACATGATTGTGAAGGGAATTCTTCTTTCTCTTCTTCTCCTCCTCCTCCTTCTTTTCCTTCTCTCCTCCTTCTCCCCTCCTCTCCTTCTTCTTTTCTTCCTCTCCTTCTTCTCCTTTTCTTTCTCCTCTCCTTCTCCCACTTCTCCTCCTCTTTTCTCCTCCTTCTCCTCCTCCTCCTTTTCCTCTTCTCCTTCTCCCCCTTCTCCTCTCCCCTTTTTTTTTCTTGTCCTCCTTCTCTCCTCCTCCTCCTCCTCCTTTTCCTCCACCTTCTCCCCCTCTCCTCCTCTTCTCCTCCTCCCCCCCTCCCACTCCTTTCTTTCTTTTGTATTTTAGCCTCCGAAGCAAAATTAAAAATTTGTCAACACCGAAGGCAGTTTGGAAAATCGCTCCTCTTTCCAACCAACCTTAATCTCTGGGTTGGAATGCCACCGTTGGCGCACACACCCCCGGGCGGGAAATGCTAAACGCAGCACTTAAGGGTTGGTTAACCCAACATCTGTTCCCGGTAGATTGGGGAAAGGATGGTGAAACGTAGAGAAGGATAAATCTTCCTTTTAAAAAATGAATTGTTGCGGATTCTACAAGGGTGGCCTCCCATCTCCCATCACCTTCCTGGGTCTCTGCGCGGCGTCGAAAAGTGAGGGGGGCGAGTTGATCCGTGGTGTCCTTTCCCCACCGTTGAGTTGAAGCTCCTCTCTTCAACCAGCTTGGAAATGGCCGAAAACTAGACTGGCATAGAAATTCACCTGGCCTCCCATGGCAGTTCCCCTCTTCTTCTCTTCCAGACCACGGGGGGATACCATGCCCATCATATATCCTCAGAGG
>JAKRSK010000281.1:225000-255000 GCA_029891615.1 Natrix natrix natrix | reverse complement strand
CTGCTAAGAGAGACATTCCCTGAAGATGGGCAGGAGTCCAAAATTTGGAGGAGTAAACCTCTGGGCCCATGAACCGAAACAGACTGGATCCTGCCATTTTAGCAGGGGTTGACCTTTTTTAAAAAGAATGTGGGGCCCTTGGTGCTCTCTGAGCTTGTTGATTTCATGACCCAACTAGGGAACATCATCAGTGCTAGAAGGGAGTGAGGGTTTGCAGAGAGGAGGAGGAGGAGGAGGAGGAGGACTGTGGGGTCCTTGTTGCTCTCTGAGCTTGGTGGTTTCTTGTAGACATTTCGTGACCCAGATAGGTGACAACATCAGTTTTAGAAAGGAGTGGGGTTTGCAGGGAGGAAGAGGAGGACTGTGGGGTCATTGATGCTCTCTCAGCTTGGTGGTTTCCTTGCAGACATCTCATGACCCAACTAGGGAAAATCATCAGTGCTAGAAGGAAGTGGGGGGAGGAGGAGGAGGAAGCAGGGGGTTGAACTAGAAGACCTCTGAGGTCCCTTCCAACTGCTGTTATTCTGTGTTTTCTGTGCTCAGGTGAAATTTTGAAGGACCCTTTCTCCTTTCAGCACCTTGGAGAGCGATTTATCCCTTTGTTTAAAAAAAGCTCTTAAAAAACAGTGACCTGAGAGGGTCTCACACTTACGACTGCTGCAGTATCCCTCCCGTGGTCATGAGATCAAAAGTTGGAGGACGCTTGGCACAACTGACTCATATCTACGACCGTCGCCGTGTCCTGTGGTCACGCGATCCCTTTTTGCGACCTTCTGACCAGCAAAAGTCAACGCAAAGGTGGGGGAGCCAGTGGAGGGTCACTTGTCGTCCTAAGTTGAGGACTACCGTTCCGTGGGAATTGTGGCTGACGTTTTCCCACGGTCATCCCCCTTGGTTTCCGGGAATCCCCTTGCGGAAAGGGAGAAAATAATAATAATAATTATTATTATTATTATTATTAATTATTATAATAATAACCCCTGGGTGGGGCCCGACTAGTAATTAATGCCAAATCCGGCGAAACAACTGGCCGCTGTGATACAATTCTGTTGATGCAATAATAATAATGATAATAGTAGTAGTAGTAGTAGTAGTAGTAGTAGTAGTAGTAGTTTTGTGCCCAAGGCGATTAAAGATCCAGTCCGCATGGGTATGACGAACGGCCCCCGGGGGCCGCCTTCCGTGGGAGATAAGTATCGCCACCTTTTCTGCATTTATCCAAAGCCCCCATTTGGGCTGCGGGAGAATTTAGATTAATAATCTTTCTGTCCGGAGGAGTAATTTCCTCCGAGGAGGCCATTTGCGTATTTGCGCGTGGCCTAAAGACGCCGTCACCTGCCAGCTCTTCCCCGTGTCAACCACGGATAATGACGTTGAAAAACAACACGCAAGGTTAATAGGTCTTACTTATCTCCTTCGAGCCCGAAGGGGAAGATTTCTCATTTCCCTCCCCCACCCCCAATCCGGCTGGATATTGAAAATTGGCTACGAGACTGAAGCCAACCCTTGCCCCCCCCAAAATGCGGGGGAACTGGCCTTGAATTAGTCCCCGGGGAGGCTGTGGGAGTCTCCATTTAGTATGGGAAAGGAATCCTTCCACTGGTCCTTGACTCTCTGACCCGTCACTCAAGGGTTGATTGACCCTTTGGGTCAAGCTGTGGGGGAAGCCACTCAATACAATAATACCGTACAACAGCAGAGTTGGAAGGGACCTTGGAGGTCTTCTAGTCCAACCTCCTGCCTAGGCAGGAAACCCTATACCGTTTCAGACAAATGGCTATCCAACCTCTTCTTAAAGGCTTCCAGTGTTGGGACATTCACAACTTCTGGAGGCAATTTCTGTTCCACTGATTAATTGTTTTCACTGTCAGGAAATTTCTCCTCAGTTCTAAGTTGCTTCTCTCCTTGATTAGTTTCCACCCATTGCTTCTTGTTCTACCCTCAGGTGCCTTGGAGAATAGTTTGACTCCCTCTTCTTTGTGGCAACCCCTGAGATATTGGAAGACTGCTATCATGTCTCCCCTAGTCCTTCTTTTCATTAAACTAGACATACCCAGTTCCTGCAACCGTTCTTCGTATGTTTTAACCTCCAGTCCCCTAATCCTCTTTCTTGCTCTTCTCTGCACTCTTTCTAGAGTCTCCACATCTTTTCTACAAGGTGGAGACCAAAACTGAATGCAAATATTCCAAGTGTGGCCTTCCCAAGGCCTTATAAAGTGGCATTAACCCTTCACGGGATCTTGATTATCAAGAGAGAGAATCTGGCGAGAGAAACGTGGATCTGGCCGCATGGTTCTCCAGAGATGCCCTGCCGTGCCTTCTGCGCCTAATTGCAGGAGTAGAGAAGTCGTAGTAGGAGATCTTCAGGCTGGCTTGGTAACGACGAAGCCTGGTTGTTTTCTAGAAGACGTTTCATGACTGTGCTAGCTAACGTCATCAGGGCTAGTGAACCAAGCTCAGAGAGCACCAAGGGCCCCACGGTCCTCCTGCTCCTCCTCCCCATTCCTCCTCCTCCTCCTCCTCCTCCATCATCATTCCACAACCCCTCTCCCCCCCTAGCACTGTTGATGTTACCTAGTTTGGTAATGAAACATCTGCAAGAAAACAAGCACACTGAGAGAGCACCAAGGACCCCACCGTCTTTCTCCTCCTCCTCCTCTCTGCAAACCCCACTCCCTTGTAACACTGATGATGTTACCTAGTTTGGTAATAAAACGTCTGCAATAAAACAAGCAAGCTCAGAGAGCATCAAGGACCCCACAGTCATCTCCCCTCCTCCTCTTACTTCTCCTCCTCTTCCTCTTCCTCTTCCTCCTCCTTTTCCTCCTCTTTCTCTTTCTCTTACTTATCCTCTTCCTTCTCCTCTTCCTCCTCTTCCTCCTCTTCCTTCTCCTATTCCTTCTCCTCCTCTTCCTCCTCCTCTTCCTCCTCCTCTTTCTTCTCCTCTTCCTTCTCCTCCTCTTCCTTCTCCTCTTCCTCCTCCTCTTCCTCCTTCTCTTACTTCTCTTCCTTTGCCTCCTCTCCCTTCTCCTCCTCTTTCTTCTCCTCTTCCTCCTCCTGTTCTTCCTTCTCTTCCTCCTTCTCTTCCTCCTCCTCTTCCTCCTCCTCTCCACCGATGCCCCAACAACAACAAGTTTGATCATAAAAAAAAAATCATACAGGGACATCCCATGAGTTGAACGCAGCATCGAACTGAATCCAACGTTGAGACAAAACCGGGTGGGAATTGGCGACCCTCTGCGCCTTAAGCAAGGACAACCACCGAGCACGGAGAGCTGTTGGCGGCCTCCAAAACTTTCCCCTGGCTTTGGTGAATTAAAAACTCTGCTCTTTTTCCATGGGGGATCTCCATCCGCCCTGCCATCCCCATAAGGCTTCTCCTCCACCCGCCCAGGGGAGCAGAGAGAAGCTGAGGCCAGGGCAGCAGCACCAGAGAGCTGAAATAACTCCAGCGAAATTTGAATTTTTTTTTGGGGGGGGGTGTCAGTGGCCAATGCTTGTAAAACACACCGGAAACAGAACTGGATGCCCGAGAAGCACAGAAGGGGTTAAATAATTGGCAATCTTTCAGGAAAGAGACACTGCCTATTTGGTTATTTTTATTTCCAAATGACTAATCCGTTCCCCCCCCCCCTCTCCTCTCTTCTCTCTTTGTCATTATCTGGAGCAACAGAATGGCGTTTCATAAGGCGATTCCTTGAAAATTAATGTATTTCGTGCCAGCCAATTATAATCATCATTGCCTTCCTTTTTTTTTTAATATCAATAATAACAAATGGAATGGAAAGGACGTGGGCATTTTAAGTTGGGGAGAAATCAGGCCAGTGTGTGTCTGTGTGTGTGTGTGTAGGGTACACACACACACACACAGGTACACACACACAAACACACACACACACACAAACAGAGAGAGACACACACAAACAAACAGAGAGAGACACACACACACACACACACAAACAGAGACACACATACACACACAAACACAAACGGAGACACACAAACACAAACAGAGAGAGAGAGACACACACGCACACAGACACACACACACATACACACTAAATGAGACACACTTTTTGTATCTCTGTATAACCTAAATAAAGGTTTGGGCTGAAACTAGATAGTTTTCGAACTGCAGCCGCAATTGAGCCCAGCACTCCGGTTGCTAAGCGAGACAGTTGCTAAGCGAGGGTTTCCCCATTTCACGACCTTCCTCGCTGCCGCCATTAAGCAAATCCCTGCAGCTGCTAAGGTTGCAAAGCGAATCAGGCTTCCCTCCCTCTCGACTTGGCTGGTCAGGAGGTGGCCAAAAGAGGAATGACGTAACTCCGGGGGTTCACTGTTGAGACCGTCATAAACACGAGTCGGTGGTGCCAAGCGTCTGGATTTCGATCCCGCGAATGCAGGGATGGGGCAACGGTCGTGTGTGTGAAAAAACGCTTACCAATCCACTTTTTCACTGCCGCCGTAACCACGAACGGTCGCTGAGCGAAGTGTTATAAGTTGGGAACGATGCGTAAAGTAGAATTACCCCGTTTCCCCTAAACTGAGACTCACCTAAGCCCTGGGATGGTTTCGTCAGGATGCTCCTCATATAAGCCCTACTCCAAAAATAAGCCCCAGTTGAGACGGTCGGCCAGGTGGACACGTTTAGTTCCGTGTTTCCCCTAAAAATAAAACCTAATTGGGAAATAAGCCCTGATGCTGTGATGGGGAGCCGAGGACACACGTGCCAGAATTGGCACACCAGTGGTGGGGTCGTAGCCGGTACAGCCCAGTACGGGTGTACTGGTGCCTGCTGGGAGCTCCGGAGGGCCCTTCCTTCCTCCTCACGTGTATTTGAGCTCTTTGGCGCTTCCACCCATGCGCACAGAGCATACGCCCCCTGTGAGACGCTCCACTGAGCAGCTGGAGCATCGCGGAGGTGTCCCGGAGCGTCGCAGGAGGTAAGGACCCGTGGCCGCCTCCTGGCCGCCTTCATGTGGTGGACGCCGGGCCCCTGTTGCGCCGTCTCCAGATGCTCTCCTGGTTTCTGGCATGCACATGCGTCCTGGCCAGCTGGACTTCACGGGTGCCGAAGCACCTGAAAATGGTCCCAAAGCTCCCCCAAAACAGACCGTTTTCCAGGTTTTTTTCAGGGCATTTTGCGGGCTGTTTTTGACAGTAACAAACAGAAACAGGAGGAGGAGGGAAAAGGAGAAGGAGAAGGAGAGAGAAGGAATGGTGGAGAAGGCGGAGGAGAAAGAAAAGGAGAAAGAGTGACGGAGAAGGAGATGAAATGAAACCTCTGCCAAGGTGAAGAGTCTCCAATAAATACATTTCTAATCCTCCAAGACCGTCGGTTGATTTAATTATAAGCCGCCTTGGGATAATATCTGGGTGGGATATGGGATATTGCCCCCAAAAAACGCCCTGAAAACGGCCAGACAAAGGCTGAAAAACAAGCACACGCTCACCGGCCAGCTTGTCTTCAGGTTCCGGCGTGCATCCACACACCTTCCGGTTTGAGCCCTGGCTGCTCAAAAGGTTCACCATCCTTGTCCGAATGCATCTTTCGGAGCAAGAGTTAAACCTAATATAAGACCCAGTCTTACTTTTGGAGAAACACGTTATTTTTTTAAACAAAAAATCGGATTGTGTTCGTTGTCTGGTTGAGCCGTGAAGACCGAGGGTCTGAAATAATTCCTGATTCCCCCTCCTCTCCTTTTGTAGAGCTGAAAAAAGACTATCACAATACCCAGCTCCCAAGGTCATTCACACACACCATCTATTCATCCAGCATTGTTGTTTCCCCCGCCCCCCGGGCTTCTGCCAAAGGATGCAAGGATTTGCAGAGAGAGAGAGAGAGAGAGAACAGAAAAAGAGAGAAAGAGAGAGAGACAGAGAAGAGAAAGAGAGACACACAGAGAGAGACAGAGAAGAGAGAGAGAGAGAAAGACAGAAAGAGACAGACACAGAGGAGAGCGAAAGAGAAGCAGAGAGAGACAGAGAGAGAGAGAAGAGAAAAAGAGACAGAGAGAGAGACAGAGAAGAGAAAGAGACAGAGAGAGAGAGACAGAGAAGAGAGAGAGAGACAGAGAGAGAGAAAGAAAGAGAGAGAGAAAGAGAGACAGACAGAGACACAGAAGAGAGCGAAAGAGAAGCAGAGAGAGACAGAGAGAGAGAGAGAGAAGAGAAAAAGAGACAGAGAGAGACAGAGAAGAGAAAGAGAGACAGAGAGAGAGACAGAGAAGAGAGAGAAAGAAAGAGAGACAGAGACACAGAGGAGAGCGAAAGAGAAGCAGAGAGAGAAGCAGAGAGAGAGAGAGAGAAGAGAGAGATTTCTTTACATAACTGAATGAAATAACGAATGTCCCGGAAGACAGGAATAATATTTCCTTCTTTTTAAAAAAAGGGGAAAAAAGAACCTTGATTGAAATGAGCTAAAAATAACAGGAGGGAATTATGAGGGATGAACAAGCCCGAGATCAAATGCTCGGCTGGAGCCAGGAGGGGCTCTATCTGCCTTGACAACGCGGCTTATCCGAAGACCTTGGAATGCTAGTTAATTGCCAGGCAGAATATGAGTCAGCAGATGTTGGCTTCAGGGGGGAAAAGAAAAGAAAAGAAAAAGGACGAAGCCGCTTTGGATTGCACGAGTTGGAAGGACTTGTGTCCAAAATCGCGGGACGTCATAGTTGCGATTTATTCCACTTTATTTCATTTATTTTGGGTTACCCTCTGGCTGACCTGATCAGAGATCCTCAGCCTACCTCCGTCTCTCTTCCGTTGAGCTTGGCTCCCAATGGACAGGAGACCTTGGGGGGGGGGGGGTGTGAAGGAGGAGAAGGCTTACGTTGACCCGTTTCAAGCGGACATTTGGAAGGACCCAGAGCCTGTTCGGTTTCAGGACCTCGGATAGCGATTTAATCAGTGCGGCTACCTGATTTATTTGAAAGGAGGAGGAGGAGAAGAGATGAGGGGGGGGAGGAGGAGGAGGAGGAGGATTGTGGGGTCCTTGTTGCTCTCTGAGCTTGGTGGTTTTCTTGCAGACGTCTCATTATTCAACTAGGGAACATCATCAGTGCTAGAAGGGAGGGAGGTTTGCAGAGGAGGAGGAAAAAAGACCAAAAAACCTCCAAAGTCGCTTCCAGCTGTATTCTGATTGATGGATTGAAATGGTCTCACTAGAAGACCTCCAAGGTCCCTCCCGACCTCCCTATCCTCATTGAAATTCTCTACATGGGTTGAAGAGACTCAGGTCTCGCATTATTGGTTGAAATGGTCTCCTGCTTGAGCAGGGGGTTGCACTAGAAGACCTCCAAGGTCCCTTCCAGCTCTCTTCTCATTGATTGATTGATTGAAACGGCCTAGGGAGAGAAAATGACTGAATGGCAGTTTTAACAGACAGCCTCCCTCCCTCCCTCCCTCCCTCCTCTTTATTAAGGAAAGGGAAGCGATCTCTTTCTTTCTTTCTGTTTTTTTAAAACCCCCGTGCTCTGTTTTGGCTGGAGGTGAAAAGCGTTTAGTGTTTTGTTTTTGTGTTTTTCGTTTTTAATTTGAGTGACACGCAGACAGCAGGAGCCACCCGTGTTTCGGTTGCAAATTGCTTCGCCCCAGGTGAAGTTTTCCCCATCCTGGCGAATTCACCTCGAGATGTCTTTATTTAATATCGGAGAGAGGGCTAGAGGAAGGGCCAAGGATGGTGGGCATCCTCATTTTGCCAGGAGGTCCGTACCGGCAGCTGTGCCAAGGCAGATATTGCAAAGGGAGACGGTTGGATTTCTGCAGCAGATTAATAAATGGGGCAGGATAGAGAACGGAAAAAGGCTTTCTCTGGAAGGTTAGCCACATGTGGGGCTTCTCCGGTCAGAAGACAAAGCTGGAGTGGGTGGTCCTTCTCCGTTTTCTGTTGAAGAGCCTCTCCTGGTGGCCTCCTTTCCTTCAGGGTGGGCAGTTTGCAGCTTTACAAAGTCTCCAGGTCAGTGTTTCTCAACTTTGGCCACTTAGGGAGAGGTGCACTTCAACTCCCAGAATCCCCCAGCCAGATGGTTTTCAGAGGGGTGGACTTCAATTCCCAGAATCCCCCAGCTAGCTTGCTGGGAGTTGAATTCCATCATCTTAAAGTGGTTAAGATTGCAAAACCTTATTGTTCTCCACAACCACCGCCCTCAATTATCACTAATGTTAACCAGTGGCACAGTTTCCCTTCAGAGGTTATGGGTGTTCCATCACTGGAGCTCTTCATGAAGAGATGGGGCAAACTTTTGTCTTGGATTGTAGAGGGACTCCTGCTAGACTAGAAGACCTCCAAGGTCCCATCCAGCCTTAGGATTCTCTTTCTGAGGTGGATAAAATACATGACAGACAGAGGGATGGATGGGGTGGGTGGATGGATGGATGGATTGGGTGGATGGATGGATGGATTGGGTGGATGGATTGGGTGGATGGATGGATGGGTGGATTGGGTGGGTGGGTGGATGGATGGATTGGGTGGATGGATTGGGTGGATGGATTGGGTGGATGGATGGATGAATTGGGTGGATGGATTGGGTGGGTGGGTGGATGGATTGATTGGGTGGATGGATTGGGTGGATGGATTGGGTGGATGGATTGGGTGGGTGGGTGGATGGATGGATTGGGTGGATGGATGGATGAATTGGGTGGATGGATTGGGTGGGTGGGTGGATGGATTGGGTGGGTGGGTGGATGGATTGATTGGGTGGGTGGATGGGTGGATGGATGGATTGGGTGGATGGATGGATGGATTGGATGGATGGATTGGGTGGATGGATGGATGGATGGATTGGGTGGATGGATGGATGGATGGATTGGGTGGGTGGATGGATGGATGGATTGGGTTGATGGATTGGGTGGATGGATGGATGGATGGATTGGGTGGATGGATGGATGGATGGATGGATGGATGGATTGGGTGGATGGATGGATGGATTGGGTGGATGGATGGATGGATGGATTGGGTGGATGGATGGATTGGGTGGATGGATGGAATGGGTGGATGGATTGGGTGGATGGATGGATGGATTGGGTGGATGGATGGATGGATTGGGTGGATGGATGGATGGATTGGGTGGATGGATGGATGGATGGATTGGGTGGATGGATGGATGGATTGGGTGGATGGATGGATGGATGGATGGATGGATGGATGGATGGATGGATTGGGTGGATGGATTGGGTGGGTGGATGGATGGATGGATTGGGTGGATGGATGGATGGATGGATGGATTGGGTGGATGGATGGATGGATGGATGGGTGGATGGATGGATGGATTGGGTGGATGGATGGATGGATGGATGGATGGATTGGGTGGATGGATTGGGTGGGTGGATGGATGGATTGGGTGGATGGATGGATGGATGGATGGATTGGGTGGATGGATGGATGGATGGATTGGGTGGATGGATGGATGGATTGGGTGGATGGATGGATGGATGGATTGGGTGGATGGATGGATGGATTGGGTGGATGGATGGATGGATGGATTGGGTGGATGGATTGGGTGGATGGATGGATGGATTGGGTGGATGGAGCTGCCTGCCTCCAGAAGTTGTGTGTGACCCATCACTGGAAGTCTTCAAGAGACTGGACAGCCATTTGTCTGAAAGGATACAGGGTCTCCTGCTTGACCAGGGGGTTGGTCTAGAAGACCTCCAACGCCCCTTCCAGCTCTGTTCTATCTGAGAGAGAGAGCTGAGCCTCCAAAAAGCAAGACACACACACACACAAAAAAAAAAAAACCTGAATGCATAAAAGAATTTTTTTGCGTTTGTGTTGCAGGAGAAACATTCATCATTCCGCAGCTCCGTCCTGGCAGCCAAGCTGTGTGTTTGGGGTGTGTGTGTGTGTGATAAGAGGTGCGTAGCACAGCGTGCGCCCTTGACTCGCGAGTTTCTCTGCCCCCTCCCCAGCTGCAAAGAGGGTCCTCCCCTCCTTTTCTCTGCCCCCCCCCCCGGCTTTCCTTAGGAATCAATACATCTCCAACCTCGGTGACTTTGGCACTTTCTCCCCCCCTCCCCCCACCCCTCTGGAGGCACCGGGGAGTCTTCTGGCGCTTGCGAGAGGCGCTTGACATCCCCTTCACACAACGACAATGACAGGTGCAGAAGCGTTGCAAGGGTATCACCCGCTGATGGAAGACGCGCTTGCTTGCCGTGTTTACACAGATCGGAGAGTGAGGCTGGGGTCCAAAGAGCAGGCTGGAGGGAGGAGGAGGAGGAGGAGGAGGAGGAGGAGGAGGAGGAGGAGCAGAAGAAGGGGCTGCTTAAGGGACCCAGTAGCCAGTCGGGCAAATAAGGGGCACCTTTCCCCCCAGTCGGAAGGCCAGTTTGGTGCCGTGTCGGCCTAGAAAGCAGGAGATGGGGAGTTCTAGTCCAGCATTAGGCATGAAAGACACCTGGGAAACTCTGGGCCAATCACCAGGAGATGGGGAGTTCTAGTCCCGTTTTAGGCATGAAAGCAGGCTGGGTGACTTTAGGCCAATCGTCGGGTGACGGTGAGTTCTAGTCCTCTTCTAGGAATGAAAGCAGGCTGGGTAACTCTGGGCCAATCACCAGGGGACCACGAACACAGAACATAGAACAACAGAGTTGGAAGGGACCTTAGAGGCCTTCTAGTCCAACCCCCTGCTCAGGCAGGAGAAGCTATACCATTTCAGACAAATGCTTGTCCCATCTCTTCTTAAAAAACCTCCAGTGACGGAGCACCCACAATGTCTGGTGGCAAGCAGTTCCACCGTTTAATTGTCCTCCCTGTCAGGGAATTCCAGGTTGCTTCTCTCCTGGATGAGTTTCCGTCCATTGCTTCTTCTCCTGCACACCAGCTGCTTTGGAGAACAAATTGAGCCCCTCTTCTTGGGGGGGGGGCAGGGGGGGGCAGGCAGCCCCTCCAAGATTTAACATAGTTGAAAGAGAGGAAGTTTCCTTTCGTTCCTGAATTAATGCCAAAGGAAAACTCAAGGCCAGGCCCCTTTGCAGCTCTCTTTTGCAAAGCATTTCAGCTGAAGTCTCTTACGCCAGGGCGTCAGTCGTGTAAATCTCCCAGCCTGGGGAAACCATCCATTTAAACCTGGTGTAGGGTTGGAGCAGAATAAAATAAAATACATGTAGAAATAAAATAAAATACAACGGCGGTTGCAGGAATCCAGGAGGCTGCCTTGACGTTGCGGGTGGCAGGAATCAATTCTGCCGTGACTTAAGACTTTATCGACTCTGAGCTAAACCTGGCTTGGACCCTGAATTTCTCCCTCTCCTGAAATAAAGGGGAAAAAAGGGGGGGCTGTATTGCAAAGCCCCCCATCAGAAATTGTGTACAGGTTATAATAACACCGGCTTCCCCCCCCCACCCAGATATTATCCCTAGGCGGTTTATAATTAAATCAACCAACAGAGGATTAGAAATGTATTTATTGGAGACTCTTCACCTTGGCAGAGGTTTCATTTCATCTCCTTCTCCGTCACTCTTTCTCTTTCTCCTTTTCTTTCTCCTCCGCCTTCTCCACCATTCCTTCTCTCTTCTTCTCCTTCTCCTTTTCCCTTTTCTTCCTCCTCCTGTTTCTGTTTGTTACTATTTCCTTCCTTCCTCCCTCCCTCCTCATCTTCCTTCCTTCCTTCCTTCCTCCCTTTCTCATTTCCCCCCTTCTTTTCCCCCTCCTCATCTTCTTTCATTCCTTCCTCCCTTTCTCCTCATTTTCCTCCCTCCCTCCTCATCTTCCTTCCTTTCTCCCTCCCTCCTTATCTTCCTTCCTTCCTTTCTCCCTCCCTCCTCATCTTCCTTTCTCCCTCCCTCCTTATCTTCCTTCCTCCCTTTCTCCCTCCCTCCTCATCTTCCTTTCTCCCTCCCTCCTTATCTTCCTTCCTCCCTTTCTCCCTCCCTCCTCATCTTCCTTTCTCCCTCCCTCCTTATCTTCCTTCCTTTCTCCCTCCCTCCTCATCTTCCTTTCTCCCTCCCTCCTTATCTTCCTTCCTCCCTTTCTCCCTCCCTCCTCATCTTCCTTTCTCCCTCCCTCCTTATCTTCCTTCCTTTCTCCCTCCCTCCTCATCTTCCTTTCTCCCTCCCTCCTTATCTTCCTTCCTCCCTTTCTCCCTCCCTCCTCATCTTCCTTTCTCCCTCCCTCCTTATCTTCCTTCCTCCCTTTCTCCCTCCCTCCTCATCTTCCTTTCTCCCTCCTTCCTTATCTTCCTTCCTCCCTTTCTCCCTCCCTCCTCATCTTCCTTTCTCCCTCCCTCCTCATCTTCCTTTCTCCCTCCCTCCTTATCTTCCTTCCTTCCTTTCTCCCTCCCTCCTCATCTTCCTTTCTCCCTCCCTCCTTATCTTCCTTCCTCCCTTTCTCCCTCCCTCCTCATCTTCCTTTCTCCCTCCCTCCTCATCTTCCTTTCTCCCTCCCTCCTCATCTTCCTTCCTTTCTCCCTCCCTCCTCATCTTCCTTTCTCCCTCCCTCCTCATCTTCCTTTCTCCCTCCCTCCTCATCTTCCTTTCTCCCTCCCTCCTCATCTTCCTTTCTCCCTCCCTCCTCATCTTCCTTCCTTTCTCCCTCCCTCCTCATCTTCCTTCCTTCCTTTCTCCCTCCCTCCTCATCTTCCTTCCTTCTATCCTTCCTTCCTTCTATCCTTCCTTCCTTCCTTCTATCCCCCCTCTTTCCACTTCCCTCCCTCCCTCATATAGGGGGAAAGGGGTGATTTCTATTTCTATGTTGTTATTCAGTTATTTATTCTGAATGGTGCTCAAGGTTGGGAAATGACACCATTATTTTGGAACCCTTTAATTAGATCCGTAGTTTGGGCTTTAATAAGTATCCTCTTCTCCAGTGCATATTATAAAATATTTATTTAGGATAGCTAATTTACTCTACGGGAGGAGGCAGGGAGAGAGGAGATGGGAGGAAGGAGAAAGCAGGAGAGAAGGGAGGGAAGGAGAAAGGAAGGGGATAGAAGGAAGAGGAAGGAGAAAGCAGGAAAGCAGGATGGGTGGATGGATGGATGGAAGGAAGGAGATGGGAGGAAGGGAGAAAGGAGGGAAGGAAGTTAGGAGAAACAGGAGAGAAGGATGGATAAGTGAATGGAAGGGAGGAAGGAAAAAAGGAAGGAGATGGGAGGAAGAAAGGAAGGAGATGGGAGAAAGAAAGGAAAGAAGGAGGGAAGGAGAAGGGAGGAAGGAAGTTAGGAGAAAGCAGGAGAGAAGGATGGATAGATGAATGGAAGGGAGGGAGGGAGAATAGGTGGACCCCTCTTCTTTCTGTCAGCCCCTCAAATCCTGGCACCCTGCCCTCACGTTGCCCCCACTCCTCCTCTTGACTAGCCCCTCCCCCTCCTGCAAAGTCCTTGCAGGAAGGACATTGAACAGCCAAAAGGGCCCCAAAGGCCCCACCCAGAGGGCCAGAGGGGGGCAGTCAAGGCCTTTTGCTGTGGACCCTCCAAATCCCCCCCCCCCCGGAGCCATTCTCCTACACCAGATGTTTGCAAGACATCTGGAAGCTTCTAGGCCAGGAAAAATACGGCAGTGTGCCAGATTCGGCCTCGGGGCTGAAAAGGGCCGTCTGCTCTTTCCCAAACGCCCGGGGTCCCCGGCACTGATTGAAGACCCCCGCAATTGGGTCCTTTGTTGAATTTTCGGCATTTTCTCTTCCTCCTCCTTCCCTTCTCCTCGTCCTCTTTCTTCTCTATTTCTCCACCACCCCTCCTTCTCCTTCTCTCTCTTCCTCCTCCTCCTCCTCTCTTTCGCCACCACTTCTCCTTCTTCTCCTCTTTCTCTTTCTTCTCTATTTCTCCACCACCCCTCCTTCTCCTGCTCCTCCTTCTCTCTTTCTCCACCATTCCCCCTTCTCCTCCTCTTCCTTCTCTTCTTCCTCCTCCTCCTCCTCTTCCACTTTCTTCTCTCTTTCTCCACCACTCCTTCCCCTGCCCCTCCTCCATCCCTCCATGAACTTTCTCCCCCCCCTTCTCTTTATCCTTCTCCTTTCCATAATCTCTTTCCCCTTCTCTTCTAGCCTTCCCAAGAGATTAAAAGTTCAGCTACGGTGAACTGCGTACAAGGAGAAAATTGGGGAGACTTTTAAGAACTACCGTGCTATCTTTCATACCATTTAATACCAAAATACCATTTTGACACATTTTCTCCCCCCCCCCCCCAAAGAAAAGAAAAGAAAGGGGGAAATGGGCATTTCTTGGAGTGGGGTTCTGACAAGGCCTGCTTAAGAGGGACACCTGGGGACTTGCGGCTTCCTCTGTTGGAGAAGCAGGAATATTATTAATATATTTGTTTTGCTGAGACGATCCGAAATCCAGCTGTCAGTGGCTCGATTATTATCCCCGGAGGAGAAGCAACGGCGGCTTAAGCTCCGCTCATAAAATGCAGGTAGAACCCAAAGACTCCCATAAAAGTCATTTCCTCCGTCCAACTTTTCCAATTAGAGGCAACATAAATAACGGAGAAGCAGCCCTTCCTTCCTTCCTTCCTTCCTTCCTTCCCTGTGATTGGAGCTCTGCTCCCCCCCCCCCCCGTGACTTCCAGGCCCATTCATTAGGCAGAGAATCTCCCCCCCCCCCACCCCCCGTTCGCCTTTGCAAAAACATTGACACCCCCCCGCCCCCCCAACTCCTGTACAACCAGTCCTTGACTAACAACAGCAGGTTCAAAGTTACAACGGCACTGAAAAAGTGACTTTGGACTATTTTTCACAGTTACGACCATTGCAGCATTCCTCCTGGGTCATTCCCTTCCCTTCTCCTTTCCTTTCCTTCCCTCTCTTCCCTTCCCTTTCTCCCTTCCTTTCCTTCTCTCTTCCACCTTTCCTTCCCTTCCCTTTTCCCTTCCACATTTTCTTGCCTTCCCTGCTCCCTTCCTTCCCTTCCCTTCCCTTCTCTTCCCTTTCTCCTTTCCTTTCCTTCCCTCTTCCACTTTTCCTTTCCTTCCCTTCTCCCTTCCACTTTTCCTTCCCTTCTCCCTTCCTTCCTTTCCCTTCTCTTCCCTTTCTCCCTTGCTTTCCTTCCCTCTCTTCCCTTCCCTTTCTCCTTTCCTTCCCTTTCTCCATTCCTTCCCTTTCCTCCTTCCTTTCCTCCTTCCCTTTTCTTTCCTCCTTTCCTTCCCTCTTCCCCTTCCTTTCCATTTCCTCCTTCCTTTCCTCTTTCCCTTCCCTTTCTCCTTCCCTTCCCCCTTCCCCCTTCCCTTCCCTTCCTCCTTCCCTCTTCCCCCTCCACTCCCCTCCTCTTCCCCTCCTCTTCCCTCCTTCCCTTCCCCTCCTCTCTTCCTTCCCTCTTCCTCTTCCTTTCCAAATGATGAATTCCTTCGGCTGTGACAGTGAGAAATGAGCCACCAAAAGAGGCAGCCCCCCCTGGTGGACTGGAAAACGTCAGCTGATCTGGAGAGGTTCCTTGCCCGGGGGTGGGGGAGGGGGGGAGGCACCCGCAACCATGGCAGAAGCCCCAGTGGGCAGATGTTGTGTGTGGCTCCCTCCCCACCTCCCCCCCCCCAATCAGAGGCAGCCCTGGGAGGGCGTGGGAACAACTCCCTCCTTGATCTCCTGCTTCACCTGGCTAAACTCTTCCTTTGCCCAAGGGAGCGGGGGCAACGTGGCAGCCGAGAGCAGGAAGCCAGCGCGGTACCCCCCCCAGCTGCGTTCCTGGCACAGGGACAACAACAACAACGGCATTCGAATGACAGGACATCCCCCCCCCCCCGGGATAGATAAGGTACACGACAGAGAGATGGATGGAAGGATGGATAAAGGGAGGGCTGAAATGGATGGCCTGGAGAAGTCGTGAGGGCTGCATCGCTGGAGATTTTCCCAGATGGATGGGACCACCCTTTCTCCAGAATCACCCAGGGTCTCCTGCTTGAGCAGAGGGTTCGACTAGAAGGCCTCCAAGGTCCCTTCCAGCTCCATGCTGATTGATTGATTGATTGATTGATGGAAATGGTCAAGGGTCTCCTGCTTGATCAGGGGTTGGACTAGAAGATCTCCAAGGTCCCTCCCAGCTCTATTCAGATTGATTGATTGGATTGATTGATATTGATTGATTGATTGAAATGGTCTATGTTCTATTGAGCAGGGGGCTGGACTAGGAGACCTCCAAGGTCCCTCCCACTTCTATGCTGATTGATTGATGTGGTCTAGGGTCTCCTGCTTCAGCAGGGAGGGGGGTTGGACTATAGGACCTCCAAGGTCCCTTCCAGCTCTGTTCTGATTGCTTGATTGGATTGATATTGATTGATTGATGGAAATGGTCTAGGGTCTCCTGCTTGATCAGGGGTTGGACTAGAAGGCCTACAAGGTCCCTTTCAACCCGTGTTGTGCGAAGGGGACTGCTGTGGGTCAGAGCTGAACTTCCTTCCTTCCTTCCTTCCTTCCTTCCTTCCTTCCTTCCTTCCTTCCTTCCTTCCTTCCTTCCTTCCTTGTCCTATCCTGTCCATCCATCCATCCATCCATCCATCCATCCATCCATCCATCCATCCATCCATCCATCCATCTATCTATCTATCTATCTATCTATCTATCTATCTATCTATCTCAATCACCTACTGTATCTCCTTCCTTCCTTCCCATCCTTCCATCCATCCATCCATCCATCCATCCATCCATCCATCCATCCATCCATCCATCCATCCATCTATCTATCTATCTATCTATCTATCTATCTATCTCAATCACCTACTGTATCTCCTTCCTTCCTTCCCATCCATCCATCCTTCTTGCCTTCCTTCCGTCCATCCATCCATCTATTATTCATTCTATTATCCTAAGACAATGGGACAGTCACTTCACAGCAGTGGCAAGAAAGATTGTAAAATACATCACTCGACACACGTCTCCCTTAGCGAGAATGGAAACCTGGGCCTCCACAATGGTCGTAAGTCGAGGATGGCCTGCCCAGGAAGCAGGAGGGCGAAACCTTGGGTCAGAAGGTTGGCAGAAGGCTATCCCGTCTCCAGTTCTCCTGGCCCCGAAGGCCTGGGGAATTTAGGAGACTCCCCCTGTTTATGAACTGCAGCCCAGGGAAGATTCCCCCAGAACCTCTGGCCGACGTAAATCGGATCGCCTTCCAGAGGCCTGGAGAGAGATCCCTCTTCCAGCTGCTGCAGCACAGCGGTTTTAGTGGAGGTATTAAAGGTTCACGGCCAGCGGTCATCCTCCAGATGTTGGTAGATTAATTGCCATATGATCTGTCAAACCGCTGGCTAGGACAAGGAAGGGGGGGGCGGTTTAAGGAGGATGGGAAGGGGTGGGGGTGTCAGCTGCTGCCTCCCCTTCCTGGCCTTGCAGCTTTCTAAGGTAGGCCGATTTTGTGCCTCGACTTACGGCCACAATTCACCCCTCTTAAACCAGGCTGGCTGGGGGATTCTGGGAGTTGGAGTCCACCCCTCTTAAAACCATCTGGGAGTTGAAGTCCACCCCTCTTAAACCAGGTTGGCTGGGGGATTCTGGGAGTTGGAGTCCACCCCTCTTAAAACCATCTGGGAGTTGAAGTCCACCCCTCTTAAAACCATCTGGGAGTTGAAGTCCACCCCTCTTAAACCAGGTTGGCTGGGGGATTCTGGGAGTTGGAGTCCACCCCTCTTAAAACCATCTGGGAGTTGAAGTCCACCCTCTTAAAACCATCTGGGAGTTGAAGTCCACCCCTCTTAAACCAGGCTGGCTGGGGGATTCTGGGAGTTGGAGTCCACCCCTCTTAAAACCATCTGGGAGTTGAAGTCCACCCCTCTTAAACCAGGCTGGCTGGGGGATTCTGGGAGTTGGAGTCCACCCCTCTTAAAACCATCTGGGAGTTGAAGTCCACCCTCTTAAAACCATCTGGGAGTTGAAGTCCACCCCTCTTAAACCAGGCTGGCTGGGGGATTCTGGGAGTTGAAGTCCACCCCTCTTAAAGCTGCCACAGTTGGGAAATGCAGTTCTTGGTGCTGTGCTGGGTGAAAAACAAGCTTGCCCATCAGATGCATCCCGACAGCATTGTTTATGTTGTCCTTTTGGCAGTGATTTAATTCGTATCTTCCTTTCACAAAGCATTTTAATTCCCTGTTTGAAATGGGGGGGGGCTTGTGTTGGGGGGGGAAAGAGGGGGATATTTCTCCTCTCCTATAAATCAGGGCCAGAATCTCTTAACATTTACAGTTTTAAATGAATTCCTGCCGAGAATCTCTCTCGTAAGCTAGATTTATATCAGTTTTTTTTTTTTTTTTGCATTGTACGGTGTCGTTATGCGGACGCAGGAGGAAAAAAAAAAAACCAACAGAAAAACCTCGGGCAAAATTAGGCGCCCCGCAAAAACATGCTGAAAAGACACTTCCCCGGGAATCTTCTGAAGGCTACAGAACAATTGGAGTGGACATTTTCCTTTTAATGATCCTTGCC
The DNA here is from genome assembly GCA_029891615.1 of Natrix natrix natrix. NCBI lineage: Eukaryota > Metazoa > Chordata > Lepidosauria > Squamata > Natricidae > Natrix > Natrix natrix. The sequence goes on along the minus strand of JAKRSK010000281.1, from coordinate 236,656 downwards.
CGACGATAAGGCAGGAACCTTTGCCGATGTTTCATTATAGATAAAAAAGAAGGAAGAAATCTGATTTCCCCTCCATTCTCTCTATCTGACCCAAACACGATCCGCAGGAAACTGAATTGAATGAAATCTGAGCAAGATTTGCTTTTATCGGCGAAACGTGGCTATCTGGAAGAGGGAAATATCTTCAGGGAAATATATATTTGGGGATGTAGAAATACCTACAGGCTCTCCAGCAAAAGGAGGGGGCTGGACTAGAAGATCTCCAAGACCCCTTCCAGCTCTATTCGGATTGATTGATTGAAATGGTCTAAGGTCTCCTGCTTGAGCAGGGGTTCGATTAGAAGACCTCCAAGGTTCCTTCCAGCTCTATTCGGATTGATTGAAATGGTCTAACGTCTCCTGATTGAACAGAGGGTTGGACTAGAAGACCTCCAAGGTCCCTTCCAGCTCTATTCTCATTGATTGATTGATTGATTGATTGATTGAAATGGTCCAGGGCCTCCTGCTTGAGCAGAGGGTTGGACTAGAAGACCTCTAAGGTCCCTTCCAGCTCTATTCTGATTGATTGATTGATTGATTGAAATGGTCTAGGGTCTCCTGCTTGAGCAGGGGGTTGGACTAGAAGACCTCTGAGGTCCCTTCCAGCTCTATTCTGATTGATTGATTGATTGAAATGGTCTAGGGTCTCCTGCTTGAGCAGAGGGTTGGACTAGAAGACCTCTAAGGTCCCTTCCAGCTCTATTCTGATTGATTGATTGATTGATTGAAATGGTCTAGGGTCTCCTGCTTGAGCAGGGGGTTGGACTAGAAGACCTCTGAGGTCCCTTCCAGCTCTATTCTGATTGATTGATTGATTGAAATGGTCTAGGGTCTCCTGCTTGAGCAGAGGGTTGGACTAGAAGACCTCTAAGGTCCCTTCCAGCTCTATTCTGATTGATTGATTGATTGATTGAAATGGTCTAGGGTCTCCTGCTTGGGCAGGGGGTTGGACTAGTAGATCTTAAAGGTCCCTTCCAGCTCTATTCTGATTGATTGATTGATTGATTGAAATGGTCTAGGGTCTCCTGCTTGAGCAGAGGGTTGGACTAGAAGACCTCCAAGGTCCCTTCCAGCTCTATTCTGATTGATTGATTGAAATGGTCTAGGGTCTCCTGCTTGAGCAGGGGGTTGGACTAGAAGACCTCTGAGGTCCCTTCCAGCTCTATTCTGATTGATTGATTGATTGAAATGGTCTAGGGTCTCCTGCTTGAGCAGAGGGTTGGACTAGAAGACCTCCAAGGTCCCTTCCAGCTCTATTGTGATTGATTAATCGATTGAAATGGTCTAGGGTCTCCTGCTTGAGCAGGGGGTTGGACTAGAAGACCTCTGAGGTCCCTTCCAGCTCTATTCTGATTGATTGATTGATTGAAATGGTCTAGGGTCTCCTGCTTGAGCAGAGGGTTGGACTAGAAGACCTCTAAGGTCCCTTCCAGCTCTATTCTGATTGATTGATTGATTGATTGAAATGGTCTAGGGTCTCCTGCTTGGGCAGGGGGTTGGACTAGTAGATCTTAAAGGTCCCTTCCAGCTCTATTCTGATTGATTGATTGATTGATTGAAATGGTCTAGGGTTTCCTGTTTGAGCAGAGGGTTGGACTAGAAGACCTCCAAGGTCCCTTCCAGCTCTATTCTGATTGATTGATTGATTGATTGAAATGGTCCAGGGTCTCCTGCTTGAGCAGAGGGTTGGACTAGAAGACCTCCGAGGTTCCTTCCCACTCCATTATTCCGTATTCTATCCTGTCTGCTTCTGGTGGGATCACCCAAAAGGGATGACATGTCCAGAGCAACTTCAGAGATCCTGCAGATTTTGTTCCAATAAAGCAACTTATCGCAATAAAGGAAGGGTGAGGTTTTTTTTTTTTTTTAAAGTTTCCCAGTGCATATAAAAGTTATGCATATACACTATCCTATATAGCCAATTAAGCGTGCAATAGCATGAGGTCTCGGAAAGAACAACGCACGTACCTTAATTAAAAAAAAATACTTTATGGCTAAAAAATGCTAATCCTCATTGCAGCCTCCAGCAAAGTTGTAATATTTTTGGCCGGTGTGGGTTTTTTGCAAGATAAAGCACGCACAATATCTGCAAAGCCACAATCAGGAGTGAGCTAAAACACAGCGTGTCTCTATACATTCGTAGTGCAGCCTACGTGTTCCACACTACAAGCCGTCCTTGGCTTACAACCAAAAGGGAGACTAAAATTTCTGTCGCTAAGCGAGACAGGTGTTGCGGAAGAGGAGGAGGAGGGGAAGGAGGAAGAGGAAGAGTTGTTATCTGAGCTTGGTGGTTTTCCTGCAGACATTTCATGACCCAACTAGGTAACATCATCAGTGCCAGAAGAGAGTAAGGTTTGCAGAGGTCTTCTAGTCCTGCTCAAGCAGGAGACCCTAGACCATTTCAATCGATCAATCAATCAGAATAGAGCTGGAAGGGACCTTAGAGGTCTTCTAGTCCAACCCCCTGCACAAGCAGGAGACCCTAGACCATTTCAATCGATTAATCAATCAGAATAGAGCTGGAAGGGACCTTGGAGGTCTTCTAGTCTAACCCTCTGCTCAAGCTGGAGACCCTAGACCATTTCAATCAATCAATCAATCAGAATAGAGCTGGAAAGGGCCTTGAAGGTCTTCTAGTCCAACCCACCGGGCAGCAAGAGATGTTACTGCATGCTGGACAAATGTTTGTCCAGTCTTTACTGAAAAATCTCCAGTGACCCACCACTTCCAGTGGCAAGCTGTTCCACTGGATAATTGTCCTCACCGCCAGGAAGTTTCTCCTTAATTCCAGGTTGCTCCTCTCCTTGTTTAGTTTCCATCCATTGCTTCTTGTCCTGCCTTGGATAATAAATAGGTCAACCTCCCTTTGCTCTGACACAGCCTCCTGATTAAGCGGGAGACCCTTATACCATTTCAGACATACATGCCTGCACATTTACACATAGGCTGATTAGCCTGTAGGGCCATATCAACGTATAGGTTCAGCCACATAAAATATAAAGTCAACATTAGAAATAAATATTCTATTCTTCTAGTCTGTTCTCTATTCGGTTAATTAAAGCAAAGTAAACTAATAAAGGCAGCAGAAGGAAATAAAATGGGGTGGGGTAGAAGGCGAGGGTCTCCCTCGCGTGTCGGAATTTCCTTCGGCCGCTCTGCGCTGGCCCAGGTGAGACCCCCACAGCTGGGAGGGACAGTGTCACCTGTTAGTGCAAAGCGTCCTAGTTGGAGATGTGTAACCAGCCTGGAACGGATGTGGGTCCTTGTGCAACTGGCTGGCTTGCCCTGTGTGAAGGGGAGGGGAGGGGGGGTTTCCTCCACCGTGTTGTGCCCATCCCCCCCTCCCTGCACGAAGTCCTGCTCGCACGCCTAAACGACTCAATTAGGGATGGTTTCAGCTGCTGATAATCATTTTTTTTAAAAAACACCCGTTTTCCATCTAATTAGATAGGACATTAGTCGGTGCCTCCATCTTCCATTAGAACACACACACACACACACACACACACACAAAACACATTTTAAATGTACTTTTAATTTATTAGCACCTGGAATTCAGCCACAACGGGGGACTTGAGGCGGGCAGGATTGGCGGGGGTTTGAAGCGGGGCGGAGATTGACAGCTGAACGAGAAGCTTTCTGGTGGATCGGTTGATGAGAGGGCAGGCGGCTTGGAATGGAACGCAGGAGACCGAGGGGATCCCTAAAGGTCATTTAGTCCATCCCCTGGTTTTGGTTGCCTGGCAGTAAAAGAGCATCTTCCTTCATGAGAATGTCATGAATGAGAGTTTCAGCACCTCGGATAGCAACTTATCACTGGGGGCAGGGAAAACAGCAGCCACTTAACAACCGTGGCAAGGAAAGTCATCAAGGGAGGCCAAACTTGCTTAACAACGATCTCACTGAAATTTTTTTGGGGTTCGGTTGTGGTCATATGTTGAGTGCAAACCATTTCTGTACTTTGAACCCCCGAAAAAAATTAAAATGACAGCTACAGGCCATGGTGATCTGATGAGGGAATAAATGGGGAACTCATCAAATTTGCAGATGACACCAAGCTGGCAGGCATAGCCAACACTCCAGAAGATAAAGACTCAAGATACAGAAGGATCTTGACAAACTTGAACATTGGGCACTATCTAATAAAATGACATTCAATGGTGAAAAGAGTAAGGTTCTACATTTAGGCAACAAAAACGAAATGCACAGGTACAGTATAGGTGGTACCTTGCTCAACAGTAGTAATTGTGAGAGGGATCTTGGGGTCCTAGTGGACAATCGTTTAAATAGGAGCCAGCCGTGTGCAGCAGCTGCCAAAAAAGCCAACACAGTTCTAGGCTGCATCAACAGAGGGATAGAATCAAGATCCCGTGAAGGGTTAATACCACTTTATAAGGCCTTGGGAAGGCCACACTTGGAATATTTGCATTCAGTTTTGGTCTCCACGATGTAGAAAAGATGTGGAGACTCTAGAAAAGAGTGCAGAGAAGAGCAAGAAAGAGGATTAGGGGACTGGAGGCTAAGACATATGAAGAACGGTTGCAGGAACTGGGTATGTTTAGCTTAAGAGAAAGAAGGACTAGGGGAGACATGATAGCAGTCTTCCAATATCTCAGGGGTTGCCCCAAAGGAGAGGGAGTCAAGCTATTCTCCAAGGCACCTGAGAGTAGAACAAGAAGCAATGGGTGGAAACTAATCAAGGAAAGAAGCAACTTAGAACTGAGGAGAAATTTCCTGACAGAACAATTAATCAGTGGAACAGTTTTTTCTCCAGAAGTTGTGAATGCTCCAACACTGGAATGTTTTTAAGAAGATGTTGGACAACCATTTGTCTGAAACGGTATAGGGTTTCCTGCCTAGGCAGGGGGTTGGACTAGAAGACCTCCAAGGTCCCTTCCAACTCTACTATTGTATTGTATGGGCCATTCACCAAAAACTCGTCCGTGTCACCGTTTTTTAAGGACAGAGAGATCCCCTCCGAATTAAATTGTTGATCTGTTGGGTTAAAAAAAAAAGAGAGAGAATTTTTTTTAAAAAAAACAAGATTGGCAACACAGAATGAGAATATTATGACTTGGCTCCGGTGGAATTGGCGTTTCCTGCTGCCAAAATTCTGCATTTTGAAGATTAGCCTGGATGCCTGAACGCAGCCATCTGTATTTCCCCGCGGGGCCAGCGGCTTCTGCGTCAGAATAGAATAGCTTCACAAGAGGAGAAAGAAAAGGCCAATTAAACTGGAAACAAGGCTTCCCGCCGGGAGACACAGCAACCGGCTGGCTTTGGCAGAGGGTGGGAAGCCCGGCCTCGGGAGTTCTTCCCAGACGGGATGAGAGACCACCAGGAGATATCCGCTGCTCGCAGGGAAGCCCGGAATTAAATCCTACCGAAAGGATAAACCTTCTCTGCTTCTGCTACAAAACAGTCTGGAGCAGGGGTCTCCCTTGGGTTTCCCTTGGAGAGGAGTGGGCTTCAAGTCCCAGAATTCCACAGCCAGCTAGGGGTTTGGGCTGTTTTCGGTGGTGGAAGTGTATGCTTGGTGTCTTGAATTATTTGTAAAAATAATGAAGGTGGGATACAGATAGATGGATGGATGGATGGATGGATGGATGGATGGATGGATGGATAGATAGATAGATAGAATGAACAGACGGACAGACGGATGGATGGACAGGCAGACGGAAGGATGATAGATAGATACAGACACAGATACATAGATAGATAGACAGCGAGCTAGAGATAGATAGATAAATAGAGAGCTAGATAAATAGATAGATAGATAGATATAACAGACGGACAGATGGATGGACAGGAGGATGGAAGGATGATAGATAGATACTGATACATAGAAACACAGAGAGATAGAGATACAGTAGATAGATAGATAGATGATAGATAGATAGATAGATGGATGGATGGATGGATGGATGGATAGATAGATAGATAGATAGATAGATAGATAGATAGAATGGACAGATGGACAGACGGATGGATGGACAGGCGGATGGAAGGATGATAGATAGATACAGACACAGATACATAGATAGATAGACAGCGAGCTAGAGATAGATAGATAAATAGAGAGCTAGATAAATAGATAGATAGATAGATATAACAGACGGACAGATGGATGGACAGGAGGATGGAAGGATGATAGATAGATACTGATACATAGAAACACAGAGAGATAGAGATACAGTAGATAGATAGATAGATGATAGATAGATAGATAGATGGATGGATGGATGGATGGATGGATGGATAGATAGATAGATAGATAGATAGATAGATAGATAGATAGAATGGACAGATGGACAGACGGATGGATGGACAGGCGGATGGAAGGATGATAGATACAGACACAGATACATACATAGATAGACAGCGAGCTAGAGATAGATAGATAAATAGAGAGCTAGATAAATAGATAGATAGATAGATATAACAGACGGACAGATGGATGGACAGGAGGATGGAAGGATGATAGATAGATACTGATACATAGAAACACAGAGAGATAGAGATACAGTAGATAGATAGATAGATAGATAGATGGATAGATGATAGATACAGTAGATAGATAGATAGATAGATAGATAGATAGATGATAGATAGATAGATAGATAGATAGATAGATAGATAGATAGATAGATAGATAGAATGAACAGATGGACAGACGGATGGATGGACAGGCGGACGGAAGGATGATAGATACAGACACAGATACATAGATAGATAGACAGCGAGCTAGAGATAGATAGATAGATAGATAGATAGATAGATAGATAGATAGATAGATAGATAGATAGATAGATAGATGATAGATACAGTAGATAGATAGATAGATAGATAGATAGATAGATAGATAGATAGATAGATAGATAGATAGATAGATAGATAGATAGACAGACAGACAGACAGACAGATAGATATGGATGGACTGGTGGATGGAGAGATGGATAGGATCGAGAGAGAGAGAGAGAGAGAGAAGGATGGACAGACGGATGGATGGATGATAGATAATAGATAAATGACAGACAGAGACAGACAGGTAGAAAGATACAGAGATAGATGTCTAATTAATTAACATTAATTAGATAACAGACATGGAAATGGTTTGCAAGTTGACAAAAGATAGATACATAGATACTGTGTTTCCCCAAAAATAAAACAGGCTCTTATGTTCTTTTGACCCCCGAAATAAGCGCTTGGCCTTATTTTTTGGGGGGGGATCTTATTATTTTTGAGGTGCTGGAGGCGGCGAGCGGGGTCCCCTCGTGGCTGCTGCTATGTTGCAATATTTTCGGGGGTGGTGGTGTTTATTTTAGCCTGCGCTCAAAATCCCCAAGGGGCTTATTATCCAGGGAGGGCTTATTTTGGGGGAAACAGGATAGATAGGAAGGGAGGGTAGGATGGACAGAGAGATAGTTTTGCTTAGTTTAAAGCCTCCTGTAGCTTTGAACAGAAACCAAGGCCCCCAGAGGCCCTGAGGGAAGGTCCCTCTCATTCATGGGTCATCCCCGGTAGACTGCCCTTGCCTTGGGAGGCTCTACATTCCCCACCACGAACCCCAGCCGTTCCTCTTTTTCGCCCTGCGCAACCCCGAAGGGGCGGAGGGAAGAAAAAGGTCGCAGGGTGCAATGGAGAGAGAGAGAGACCCCGCTGTCCCCAGGCAGAAAAGGAGCTTGGTGTGGGAGGGGCGGTGTGGGGGTGGGGAAGGCGTCCATTTTGAATCTCTCAGCATGGCCTCCCCTCCCTTCCTCTTTCTCCCCCCCACCTGTCTGCGGTGAGATCCGGACCTGTGTGTCCTTGGCCGTCCCCTTTTGTGTGCCGAGTGACAAATGCAAACTTCCTCACAACAGCAACAATGGAGGGGTGTTTTGTTTAATTGATTGCGCTCCCCTTCCCCTCTTCTTTTGGGGAAGGAAGACATTGATTTGACCCTGCAAATCAGACAGGCAGCCAGTCATTAAGACACTTAACGGGCATCAAAAGGCGGTTTATTATCCCGGAAGCCTGACAGCTCTTCTCTTTTAATTATTATTTTAATGACATCTTTGTTATCTCCGGCAGGGCAAAATCCCCCCCTTTCCCCTCACTCCGTCCTTCCTGGCCCAATAAAGGGGGAAAAAAGAAAAAGACAGCCTCTTTTCTTCCCTGCCGCAAAAATAAAGGAGTCCTCGACTTACGGAGTCCCCAAATTTCTGTCGTTCAGCGAGACGGGGGTGACTTTCCTGGCCACCGTCGTTAAGCCAACCACTGCTGTTATTGAGCGAGTCACCTGGTCGTGAGATCACATGATCAAAATTCAAACGCAAGGAGTCTTCGATGTATGACCACAAGGGAGCCCCCAAATTTCTGTTGTTAAGCAAGACATTGGTGACTTTCCTTCCAGATAAAAACAGGCAAAGCTTCCTTCCTTCCTTCCTTCCTTCCTTCCTTCCTTCCTTCCTTCCTTCCTTCCTTCCTTCCTTCCTTCCTTCCTTCTTTCCTCCCTCCCTCCCTCCTTCTCTCTCTCTCTCTCTCTCATACACAAAAGCACACATTTTCCCTTCTTTCCTTCCTTCCCTCCCTTTCTTTCTTCGTTTCTTTCTACCCCACACAAATTTTCCTCCCTCCCTCTCCCTCCTTCCTTCTTTCCTCCCTCCTTCCCATTCTCTCTCACACAAAATCACACATTTTCCCTGCTTTTCTTCTTTCCCTTCTTTTTCTTCCTTCCCTTTCTTTCTACCCCACACAAATTTTCCTTCCTTCCTTCCACCCACCCACCCATCATCTATCTATCTATCTATCTATCTATCTATCTATCTATCTATCTATCATCTATCTATCTATCTATCTATCTATCTATCTATCTATCTATCTATCATCTATCTATCTATCTATCTATCTATCTATCTATCTATCTATCTATCTATCATCTATCTATCTATCTATCTATCTATCTATCTATCTATCTATCTATCTATCTATCTATCATCTATCTATCTATCTCTATCCTTTTTATTTCTTTAACTATCCCTCCAATCACCTCAAGCGCTGAAAGGCAAACTAGAACAAATTTATTTTGTCCCTTAAGCAACTAATGCTGGAAAAGGAACATTAATAAAATCCACAAACACCTGCAGTAAAAGCCTAATAAAAGAGGAGTGCAACCCCCAAGCCTCCCCAGGAAAGAGCCCCCTTTGCAGCATGAAAGCTAGGCCTGGTTACAGCCGAAGCTCCAATCAGAGCCATAAAACCCAGCGCGGGGGCGCAGGGGGGGAGGGGGGGCTTCATCGCACAACCTTACAATTCCCAGGTTGTGTTTGCGTCTCTCGGTCTCTGCCTCTTTTCTTGGATTATAATTTATAATTCCAGGGGGTCCGATTCGGAAGTGAAAATGTTTGAAATGACTTTTTTTTGCAGGGAAAATATTATTATTATTATTGTTGTTGTTGTTATAAATAAAAACTTAATAGCTGGACTAAGATTTGTCTGAAATGTTATAGGGTCTCCTGCTCAACTAAGGGGTTGGTCTAGAAGACCTCCAAGGTCCCTTCCCACTCTTGCTATTCTGCATTCTGACTGGTCTTCTGTGGTTCTAAGCCCCTTCTCTCCTTCTCTCTTCCAGGAAATCGCTGCCTACCTAATAACATTCGAAAAACATGAAGAATGGTTAACAACGTCCCCTAAGACCAGGTAAGGACGCCTCTCCTCTCTTCATCCGTCCTCCGGCTTTGCTAAGTTGACGCTGGGATTTAGAGGGGGGAGGGCTGGGAAGGAGGGGTCTGGCTGCGGAGGAGAAGCCCCCCAACCCAACTGGCTGTGCTGATGCCCTGGTCTCCTTTGTTGACTTAAATCAGGGGTGTCAAACTCAATTTCATTGAAGGCTGCATCAGAACTGTGGTTGATCTTGGGGAGGACGGGGGCTGGGCATAGCCGACTGGCTGGGCGTGGCTTACTGGGTGGGAGTGACCAACCGGCTGGGCATGGCCAGCTTGACACCACACCCCAAACAGGTAGCATGTTTCCTCTTTGCATTGGGTAGAGCAGGAGAGCCCTGTGGGCCCGATCCGACCACATTGCGGCCAGGATGTGGTATTCAGCCGGTTCGGACTGTGTGTGAAGTTTCCAAAAGATGCCCTAATTAATTCACGAGCCTTGAGACAAAATCCAAAAGAAATCCAGTCATTTATGAGGAGCAACATTTGGGCATGTTCTTCTGCGGAGCCGAATATGATTTCCGGTTCATGGTCTCTGAACTTTACCCCTGTGTCTCCCCTCCCCTCAGTCTGTGTCATAAATCACATCCACCCACGAGGTGCTGCAGCAGGCTGTAATCTTTCGCGCCTCACAACCTGGCTGTAGAAATCTGAGATCCGACCTTGGTTGAAGGTATGCATGGAATTCTCCCTCCCTTCGATGTCAGCTGAATGCCCCCTCTGCCAGCGGGGTACATCGCCCCCCCCCGCCAATTTGGCCGAATCTTCCCCGCAGACGTAGTATTCAGCTGGTTCTGGACCGTTCGCCCGAACCGATTATGGAAATCGCGGGTTGAGCTGTCCACCCTCCCCAGTTCTATGCTGTTCTATTTAGGCGCATTTTCCAGCCGAAGCGCATGCGCAAAAGGCCACTCCCATGTGCGAACCGCTAGGGAAAGGAAGCCCCTGCCCGCGCACCTTGAGTTTGACACCCCTGACTTAAGATGAGCGTTTTATGGAGTGACATCCAAGTGTTGGAAAGTGTCTTGACGTGGATGGGTGGACGGAGAGGGTTGGCATCTCTGAGGGGACCCGGTTGATTTTTTTCCCGGCTTTGGGTGGATGATGAGGGCTGAAAGATGGGGAGTCTACTTGTTTTTGCGGTGTGGCTTCCTTCCCGAAGGGCCTCCTTGCGTGAAAAGTCATCCCATGGCAGAGAAGGTCTGCTTGGGGGACCCCTTCCACATGTCCTCCCTTCTTTCTGTGTTTGGGAGACAGCTGCCAACATCTGCCCCCACTTTCCAAGGGAAGGCAGGTTGGGAGCATTGCAACCCACAGCTTCAGGAGAAACTGGTGTTTCTCTCCCGGCTGGCAGGATTGTGTAACACCCACAATCTCAGGTGCCTCCCCACCTGGTGTGTGTGTGTGTGGGGGGGGATGTTTAAGAAGCACAGAGAGGTTGTTTTCAAGGGAAGAAACTATTTGTTACCTCTGGGTGGAACTGTGGGGCCCTTGGTGGTCTCTGAGCTTGGGGGTTTCCTCGCAGGTGTTTCATGACCCAACTAGGTAACTTCATCAGTGCTAGAAGGGAGGGAGGTTTGTAAGGGGGAGGAGGAGGAGGAGGAGGAGGAGGAGGAAGACTGTGGGGTCCTTGGAGCTCTCTTAGCTTGGTTTGTCAGGGTAATGATGATTTAATACCTGACCAGCTGCTGTAAGGCTGTAAGTCGAGGCGATGAAATGAGAAGGAGTCAGCAGGGTTACTGCCCCTTTAAGAAGCTGTATATATAAGGGAGGCCATGAGAGGGCGTCTCTCTCTCTCCTCCTGTTCTCTCTCCATTGTGGTTCCCCATGTAGAGTTGAAGATTGCTTGCTTGCCTGGTATTTGCCTGGCACATGTATGTGTGTGTATATATATATATATATATACACGCCTTGTA
>JAKRSK010000281.1:192500-220000 GCA_029891615.1 Natrix natrix natrix | reverse complement strand
CCTTCCTTCCTGTCCTCCCTCCGTTCCTGTATCCTTCTCTTTCCTTCCTTCTTTCCTTCCTTCCCTTCCTCCCTATTTCCTGTATCCTTCTCTCCTTCCTTCCCTCCCTCCCTCCCTTCCTGTATCCTCCTCTCTCCTTCCTTCCCTTCTGGTATCCTTCTCCCTCCTTCCTTTCTTTCTTCCCTCCCTCCCTGCACCCTTCTCCCTCGTTCGTTTGTTTCTTCCCTTCCTGAATCAATCCTTCCTTCCTTCCTTCCTTCCTTCCTTCCTTCCTTCCTTCCTTCCTTCCTTCCTTCCTTCCTTCCTTCCTTCCTATATCAACTAATCAGTGGAACAACCTGTCTCCAGTAGCTGTGGGTGCTCCATTGCTGTCTCCAAGGGGGTTGGGCTAGAAGACCTCCGAGGACCCTTCCAAGTCTGTTAATCTGCTATTCACCACCGTTTATCCCATCAGCAGGCCAACGAAGCCGACGATTTGATACCAAACGACCAAGGAGATTGTGACGTAGGTGGCATTGTGTGCTTCCCCTGCAGGCATTCACACACTCACAAACACACACCCCAGTGCCCTGGAGGCTGCTCACTTTTATAAACGTCACGGTGTCCCTTTAAGGGAGGCGTTTGACATACAATACAATACAATACAATACAATACAATACAATACAATACAATACAATACAATACAATACAATACAATACAATACAATAGTAGAGTTGGAAGGGACCTTGGAGGTCTTCTAGTCCAACCCCCTGCCTAGGCAGGAAACCCTATACCATTTCAGACAAATAGCTATCCAACATCTTCTTAAAGACTTCCAGTGTTGGGGCATTCACAACTTCTGGAGGCAATTTCTGTTCCACTGATTTAATTGTTCTAACTGTCAGGAAATTTCTCCTCAGTTCTAAGTTGCTTCTCTCCTTGATTAGTTTCCACCCATTACTTCTTGTTCTACCCTCAGAGGCCTTGGAGAATAGTTTGACTCCCTCTTCTTTGTGGCAACCCTTGAGATATTGGAATAATGCTATCATGTCTCCCCTAGTCCTTCTTTCTCTTAAGCTAGACATACCCAGTTCCTGCAACATGTCAGGATGCATCTTCATTACCCAGGAATTTGGCTTTCTGACACCTCTGGAGGGGGAGGGGTGTCCTGCAGGTGTGTGTGTGTGTGGGGGGCAAATCTGTGCAAAGATATTAATTTGGCCTGATGTAATTAATGGCGGTGTTAATTGATGAATTATTCAGTGTTTGTGTCAAAACAGGGGGCGTAAATATTAATAATTTGCTTTTGACGGAGGGGAATTGCATTAGGACCGAGATTCGTCAAACTTGGTTAGAAGCGGAGAGTGGGAACAACGGCTGGGGTGAATGAAGGAACAGGGATAAGGTCAGGATGCTACCTCCTCTGTCTTTGCCTGGGGGAAGCGAGCGGTGATGGGGGGGGAAACCACCTTTAAAAGGAAAAGAAAAAGAGGAGAAAATAATCCTTTTTTTAATAAATAAAGCAGCCAGCTCCAGTTTCGAGATAACTAAAGGACCCAACAATCATTGTGGGGTTTTTTCTTTTCTTTTTCTGATGCTGCTTTTAATCCTTGACCATCCTTCTCACGGTTCCTCCCTTAATCTCACGTCCAAACGTTTGTTAAAAGCAGCTCCCTCATTCTGGCAGGATTGGAGTTGATCCCTGTCGAGATGGATTTAGGGAGTAAGGTAGACGTGGCCCCTGGCCCAACAGCAGCGGCTGGGAGAGGGATAGGATAGAATAGAATAATGAAGATAGGATAGGATAGAATTAGAGTAGAGTAGAAGAGAAGAGAATAATGAAGATAGGATAGAATTAGAGTAGAGTAGAATAGAAGAGAATAGAATAATGAAGATAGGATAGGATAGAATTAGAGTAGAATAGAATAGAATAGAATAATGAAGATGGGATAGGATAGAATTATAGAGTAGAGTAGAATAGAATAGAATAATGAAGATGGGATAGGATAGAATTATAGAGTAGAGTAGAATAGAATAGAATAATGAAGATGGGATAGGATAGAATTATAGAGTAGAATAGAATAGAATAGAATAATGAAGATGGGATAGGATAGAATTATAGAGTAGAATAGAATAGAATAGAATAATGAAGATGGGATAGGATAGAATTATAGAGTAGAGTAGAATAGAATAGAATAATGAAGATAGGATAGGATAGAATTATAGAGTAGAGTAGAATAGAATAGAATAATGAAGATGGGATAGGATAGAATTATAGAGTAGAGTAGAATAGAATAGAATAATGAAGATAGGATAGGATAGAATTATAGAGTAGAGTAGAATAGAATAGAATAATGAAGATGGGATAGGATAGAATTATAGAGTAGAGTAGAATAGAATAGAATAATGAAGATGGGATAGGATAGAATTATAGAGTAGAGTAGAATAGAATAGAATAATGAAGATGGGATAGGATAGAATTATAGAGTAGAATAGAATAGAATAGAATAATGAAGATGGGATAGGATAGAATTATAGAGTAGAATAGAATAGAATAGAATAATGAAGATGGGATAGGATAGAATTATAGAGTAGAGTAGAATAGAATAGAATAATGAAGATAGGATAGGATAGAATTATAGAGTAGAGTAGAATAGAATAGAATAATGAAGATGGGATAGGATAGAATTATAGAGTAGAGTAGAATAGAATAGAATAATGAAGATAGGATAGGATAGAATTATAGAGTAGAGTAGAATAGAATAGAATAATGAAGATGGATAGGATAGAATTATAGAGTAGAGTAGAATAGAATAGAATAATGAAGATGGGATAGGATAGAATTATAGAGTAGAGTAGAATAGAATAGAATAATGAAGATGGGATAGGATAGAATTATAGAGTAGAGTAGAATAGAATAGAATAATGAAGATGGGATAGGATAGAATTATAGAGAGAGTAGAAGATAGAATAATGAGATGGATAGATAGAATATAGATAGTAGATAGATAGATAGAGATGGATAGGATAGAATTATAGAGTAGAGTAGAATAGAATAGAATAATGAAGATGGGATAGGATAGAATTATAGAGTAGAGTAGAAGATAGAATAATGAAGATAGGATAGATAGAATTATAGAGTAGAGTAGAAGAGAAGAGAATATGAAGATGATAGGATAGAAATAGAGTAGAGTAGAATAGAATAGATAATGAAGATGGGATAGGATAGAATTATAGAGAGAGTAGAATAGAATAGAATAATGAAGATGGATAGGATAGAATTATAGAGTAGAGTAGAATAGAATAGAATAATGAAGATGGGATAGGATAGAATTATAGAGGAGAGTAGAATAGAATAGAATAATGAAGATGGGATAGGATAGAATTATAGAGTAAAGTAGAATAGAATAGAATAATGAAGATGGGATAGGATAGAATTATAGAGTAGAGTAGAATAGAATAGAATAATGAAGATGGGATAGGATAGAATTATAGAGTAGAGTAGAAGAGAAGAGAATAATGAAGATAGGATAGGATAGAATTAGAGTAGAGTAGAGTAGAATAGAGGAGAATAGAGGAGATACAGAATGGAATAGAAGAGAATAACAAGAGTTGGAAGGGACCTTGGAGGTCTTCTAGTCCAACCCCCTCCTCAAGCAGGACACCCTAGACCATCCTGGTCAAAGGGAGGTCCAATCTATTCTTGAAAGCCTCCAGTGATGGAGCGCAACTTCTCTTCCCCTGGTAGACTGCTCTCACCATTAGGGAGTTTCACCTTAACTCCAGGTTGCCTTCTCTCCTGGATGAGTCCCCATCCGTGGCTTCTTCTCCTGCCTTCCTTCGGGTGCTTTGGAGAATAGGTGGACCCCCTTCCTCTTCTTCTTTGGGGCAGCCCCCCCAATACTGGAAGATGCTATCAGGTCCCAACCCTCGCGAGAAACCTCCGTCTTCTGACCTTCTCCACCTGCCACCTGGAAGGAGCAACCCCTGCTCACCTTGGTCTCCTCTCCCTGGGATTTAACCCCCACGGAAGTTTGAGGGGCTTCTTACAAACCCTGATGGATTTTCTCCGCCAGAGGCTCATCAATAGGTCAGCCAGCACGCACAAATACAATTCACACACACACACACACACACACACACACACACACACACACACACAAAACACAACCCTTTCTCTTTTCAGAAGACGTAAAGTCAGACCAAGCTGGAATAATAGAAATTGATTATAAAGATTTTTCCTCCCCCCTCCCTCCTGTCCTTCCAAGGGAGTTGGAAAGCCAATAACGGCTCCCTGCGGTGGTCGTAGGGCCCCGTTTGGTCTAAAGCACCCCTAAAGAGCCGGAGAAGTGTTGCCACTGAAAATGCCTTTGTCTTTGATGATTTAATTTTAAATACGATGCCCGTGAGTGATGCAGAGAAGGCAGCAGACGAGAAAAAAATAGTCCCCAGTTTGGCACCAAGACTCACTTAGCAGAAGTCCAGTTCAAGTCCTTTGGAATTTCAGGTCTCCGGTGGCGATTCCGGGTACTGCAGGCCAGTCCTCGACTTACGGCCGCTTTGTTTCGTGACTGAAGTGACGCCGGCTCTGCAAAAAAGGGACTTGGGACCATTTAGTCACAATTAACGGCCATTGCAACGTCCACCCCACCACCACCACGATCACAGGATTGAAATTCGGACGCTTGGCAAACGGACTCATATTTATGACGGTCGAAGTGTCTGGGGGAGGGGGGAGGCGGTTCATGTGATTCGCTTATGCAACCTTCTGACAAGCAAAGTCGCTGAACAAGTGTGGTGATCCCCTTGTCCGACTTTCTGACATGCTTAAGTCAGGACTAGAACTCACTGTCGCCTGGTGATTGGCCCAAAGTTACCCAGCTGGCTTTCATGCTTAAGTCGGGACTAGAACTCACTGTCGCCTGGTGATTGGCCCAAAGTTACCCAGCTGGCTTTCATGCTTAAGTCAGGACTAGAACTCACTGTCGCCTGGTGATTGGCCCAAAGTTACCCAGCTGGCTTTCATGCTTAAGTCGGGACTAGAACTCACTGTCGCCTGGTGATTGGCCCAAAGTTACCCAGCTGGCTTTCATGCTTAAGTCAGGACTAGAACTCACTGTCGCCTGGTGATTGGCCCAAAGTTACCCAGCTGGCTTTCATGCTTAAGTCGGGACTAGAACTCACTGTCGCCTGGTGATTGGCCCAAAGTTACCCAGCTGGCTTTCATGCTTAAGTCGGGACTAGAACTCACTGTCTCCTGGTGATTGTCCCAAAGTCACCCAGCCAAATTTCATGACTAAGCTGGGACTAGAACTCACCGTCTCCTGGTGCTTGGCCCAAAGTCACCGTAGCGGCTTTCGTGCGTCAAACTAGAACTCACCGTCTCCTAGTGACTGGGCCAAAGTCCCCCAGCTGGCTTTCGGGACTAGAAGCGAGACTAAAACTCCCCGTCCCCCGGTCTCTAGCCCGGCGCCTAGTTCACCAGTAAACTAGATACCTGCCGAGAATTGATACGAATCCGTCCTCATTTTTACGCTTCATCGCAAACCGGTGCTGAGTCAGCAGCTCCCTAGGTGCGACTATAACTTTATGATGGCTTCTACTGTACCCAACCGTTTCCTGCCAAGAGGGATTTTTTTTTTTTAAATCTTAGAATTCATGCGATTGTCTTGGGTTCATATATCACGGATAAGGGAGGATTGTCAGAATATCTGGCTTTGATTTTAATAATTTCATTTTCTCCTCTTCGAGACGGCCCAAGGATCCTTCTTCCTCCCCCAAACTCCAATTTATTCACGGTCTTTTTCTGCTGGGTCATAAAACGGAAGACTTTTTGGCATTTTAAAGGCCTTACCGCTTTAATTTATATCCCGGCATGTTAATGAAGAAGTCCGCCTTTTGTCCAGGAGGTGAGCTATGCAAAAATAACCTTTAAGTTCCTGATAATTAACCTTTCATGAAGGTCCCTCTGATTTTTTGCAATTTTGTTTTGGGCAACAGGGGAAGCAAAAATAAATAAATAAATTGGGGTGGGAAATCGTTCCGCCTTTTTTTTTTTTTTTGGCTGCTGGAGGAATATATTTTAATTCCTTTATTTGTGTGTGTGTGTGTGTGAGAGAGAGAGAGAGAGAGAATTTATTTGCAAAAGTTTTATTTTATTTTTAAAGCAAATATTTATAATCCAACCAGTTGATAACCCCGCGTTTTCCATGTATTCATTTATAGGGGGAAAATGTCCAGACCAAACATAATTTCTAATGTTGGATTTTCCCCCTTACAAGAGGGAGCCCCCTTGGTGGAGTGCTTGTGAAGCCGTTACCACAGCAACTGCATTGCGCTGCACAGTAGAAGCCATTTTACAGCAGTACGGTAGAAGCCATTTTAAGGCACAACAGGCTGCGGCTTAACCGAACACCCCCCCCCCAAGGGTTGTTATGGGTGTCTTACCCCTCACAATATTTGTTTCCAGATAAAAAGTCCTCTGTGTACCAAGTTTGGTTGAAATTGCTCGAGGCGTTCCAGAGTTATGCTGGAACACACACACACACACACACACACACAGAGCCATTTTTATATGTATAGATGATGTTTGCCGATAGAAGGACGTTCCATTTGCATCAAAGAGACTTGTCATGTTTGGACGAATGGAGAAAAGGTCTAGAGATGGACATTCAATCTGTTGGGGGAGGGGGGGAGGCCGTGGGAATTTGGGACGAGGGAGAGCAGAAAAGGGTTTTTAATTAAACGACGGGGAATAAGCAAGAAGGCCCAAACTCTGCAACAGGGATCGGCTAACTCAGAAGTCCGTCGAAGGCAATGGAAGCTGTCCTGGGTCATCCCATTTGGGGTTGCGGGATCGGATTCAGCCATCAGGCAGGCTTGGCAATGCTCAAACAGAGGGCAGCAAAGAGCCAAGTGGGTTTTGATAGCCTTTGGCTGACCTCTGGTGGCCGTCCGAATGATTGCAGCCCGAATGGGATAGCCTGAAGATGAAGCCCCCTATCAAGCCGTTATCTTGGATTGTGGCTGACGGTCTTAGTTTCAAAATATCCCTCTTCTTCTCCTTCTTCTTCTTCTCCTCTTATCCTCCTCCTTTCTTTCCTCTTCCTCCTCCTGCTTCTTCCTCTTCTCCTCCTCCTCCTCCTCCTTCCTCCTCCTCCTTCTTCGTCTTTCCCCCTCCTCCTCCTCCTCCTTCCTCTTCCTCTTCCTCCTCCTCTTTTCAAATAAAGGACTTACAAATCAGGTGAAATGTAACGTGTACCACAGGGACAGTCAGTTTTGGCAGTCTCATAATCTCTCTCTTAACACACACACACACACACACACACACACACACACACACACACAAAGAACTGCAACTCTTTTCTCTTGTATTGTAGCTTTCCTTAACAGATCCCCTCCGTGCACAAATCTCCCCAGTATCTGGGTTGTTCCTGCAATTATACCAAAGGCCCATGCATATTTGATGTTGTGGGGTTGTGTTAGCAAGCGCTGCGGGTTTTATCACTTTGCTGCAATTGAGCCCTGCTGGTTGGATTGTGACACTTGGCTTCCTTCCTTCCTTCCTTCCATCTATCCATCCATCCATCTATCCATCCATCCATCCTTTCTGCCTTCCTTTTCCTTTCTTCATTTCTTTCTGCCTCTGTTCCTGCTCCTTCCTTCCTTCCTTCCTTCCTTCCTTCCTTCCTTCCTTCCTTCCTTCCTTCCTCCATCCCTCCTTTTCCTTTCTTCCTTTCTTCCAGCCTCTGTTCCTACTCCTTCATTCCTTTTCCTTCCTGCCTTCTTTTCTGCTCCTTCTTTCCTCCCCCCTCCCCCCATTTCTTCCTTCCCCCCTCTCTCCCTCCCTCCCTCCCCTCCCAAGTGACTCTGAACTCCTTATCATTCTAAAACTCTACAACAATTTAAAACCATGAACCAGTTTTTTTTTAAAAAGAAACCACCCAGAGCATGCTTTTTTCTCAATGAAGCCCCTTCCCCATCACACGTGATTTCCAGAAGGGGAATCCAGAAAAGGGGGGGGATTCCTGGCTGGGTGGGGGGAAGGAGGAGGAGGAGGAGAGCTTTGGCCCGTCCACGTAGCTGGAAAGACTTGCAAGGCCTATTTTTTTTAATTAAAAGGAAAAAAAGGCCAGAGCCACCGCGGCCCCTCATAAAGCCCATCATTTTACAGCTGGGGGCTCTCCCTGCCAGGTACCTGAAAGCCATTTTCAAGCGACATAAAGTTTAACACACCGGTGCCTCTGCCTCTCTCTCTCTCCCCCCCCCCCCCCCCCCCGATTCTACATGGAATTTTAAATTTAATTATAGGAAAAGGACGGACGGAGCGGGGGGGGGGCTGCCAAGGATGCCAAACGGTCTGGAATTGGGAGAGGGGGGAAAATAATAATAATCATGCAATCCTTTTGGGCTGGGGAAGGCAGAGTTTCTCTCTCTCTGTCTCATTCTCTTTCTCTCTCTCTCTGTGTGTGTGTCTCTCTCTCTCCTCTCTCTCTCTGTCTCTGTCTCTCTCTGTCTCTTTCTCTCTCTCTCTCCTCCCTCTCTTTCTTTCTGTCTCTTTTTCTCTCTCTGTCTCTCTTTCTCTCTCCCTTTCTCTCTCTCTCTCTCTCTCTCTCCCTGTCTCTGTCTCTCTGTTTCTGTCCCCCCTCTCTTTCTCTCTCCCTCTGTCTCTCTTTCTCTCTCTCTCTGTCTCTTTCTCTCTCCTCTCTCTCTGTCTCTTTCTCCCTCTCTGTCTCTGTCTCTCTCTCTTTCTGTCTCTTTCTCTCTGTGTGTCTTTCTCTTTTTTCTCTCTGTCTCTCTGTGTGTCTCTCTCTGTCTCTCCTTCTCTCTCCTCTCCTCTCTGTCTGTCTCTGTCTGTCTGTCTGTCTCTCTTTCTCTCTGTCTCTCTCTCTGTCTCTGTCTCTCTCTGTCTGCCTCTCCCTCTCTTTCTCCCTCTCTTTCCCTTTCTTTCTCTTTCTCTCTCCTCTCTCTGTCTGTCTTTTTTGAAATCTGTTTCTCGCAGGGATGGGGGGTGGGGAAGAGGGAAATATCATTTTGATGCCTGGATTGATGGCGGCTTGCTCTCTCTCTCTCTCTCTCTCTCTCCTCTGATCGATTTTGGGGCTCTGAAAATGTTTATCCGTTTATCCGTTGCTTTTCTGGCCCTGGGACCCCTCCCACGCGCTTCTGACAGCTCATCTTTGGCCTCCCATGTCAGTTTTCCGGTTCAGACATTGCACAGAAAATAGCATTTGTTTTTTTTAAAAGAACAATAATAATAAAAAAAGGAGAGATTCGGGGTTGTGTTTTTATTAGCAGCTGGAAGGCCCCAGGGGCTGAAACTGGGCTCGTTTTTACGGGATGGTTATTTATAATTTTGGCCGCTTGTAGGGCAGGAAGGTGACTTTATAAACACAGCCGTAGACGGACACGCAAATACAAGGGAGGCGTGAAAGGGCCAGGAAAGCTGGATGATGCAGCCATGAGGGATAAGAGGGAAGGGGCAGGCAGGGGTTCAGCCTGACAAAAGGCAAATAATCCTAATCTAATCCTAATATAATCCCTATCTAATCCTAATCTAACCCCAATTTAATCCTAATCTAATCCTGATCTTATCCTAATCTAATCCCAATCTAATCCTAATCTAATCCCAATCTAATCCTAATATAATCCTAATATAATCCTAATATAATCCTAATCTAAAAATTAAATTAAACACATATCCAAAAAACAAACCCAATTTATAGGACAATACATTTAAAAAATGAGATAAATTGTTGTTTTATCTTTTATTTATTTTATTTTGAAAATAATATTTTATTTTTATTTTAATATTGTTTTATATTTTATTTCATTTTTAAAATAATATTTTTATTTTATTTATTTTATTTATTATTTTATTCATTTTATTTTATTTATTTTATTTATTTTATTTATTTTATTTATTTTATTTATTTTATTTATTTTATTTATTTTATTTATTTTATTTATTTTATTTATTTTATTCATTTTATTTTATTTATTTATTTTATTTTATTTTATTTATTTTATTTATTTTATTTATTTTATTATTTATTTTATTTATTATTTATTTTATTATTTATTTTATTTATTTTATTTTCAAAATAACATTTTATTTTTATGTATTGCATTTATTTGTTTAATTTTTATTTTATTCTTTTTATTTTATTTTTATTTTATTCTTTTAACGTAATTTAATTTCGTTCTTTTGCTTTATTTTGTTTTGGGCTGGTTTTCTTATTTAATGGCAGAATTCCTTACTCCTAGGTTGAATCTCTCCTTGGCCAGTTTCCATCCTTCACTTCTTCTCCTGCCTTCTGGTGCTTCTGGTGGAGAATAGCTTGACACCCCCTCTTCTTTGGGGCAGCCCTTCGAAGACGTCACCTAAGTTTTCTTTTCTTTAGGCATGGAGCCCACCCATAACTTCATAGAAGAACAGAGTCGGAAGGGACCTTGGAGGTCTTCTAGTCCAGCCCCCTGCTCTAGATCAGGAGACTCTGGATCATTTCAGACAAATGATTGTTTAATTTCTTCTTAAAAACCTCCCGTGATGGAGCAACCAAAATTTCTGGAGTCAAGCCATTCCATCTCCCCCTCCCTCCCTCCATCTATCCGCCCGTCTGTTTGTCTGTCTGTCAGGTATCTTATCAATCTCAGAATCATAAAATCGCAGGGTTGGAAGGGACCTTGGAGGTCATTTAGTCCAACCCCACTACCTAAGGGGACCGGATTCGCTTAACCACCATGTGACTATCTGCAGGGATTTACTTAAACTTCAGACGCTCGGCAACTGACTCGTATTTATGACGGTGGCAGTGTCCCGGGGTTTACGTCATCCCCTTTTGCGACCGTCTGACCCACCCATGTCAAGGGGGCAACTAGATTTATTTAACGACCGTGCAACTAATCGGACAAGTTAGCTCATTTGACTAGCTTAACCACGGGGTCCCAAAAAAGTGGCCAAACTCAAGGAAACAACTCAACCATGAAAATTGCGGCCGTAGATCAAGACAAAATCCTTAGGGGCGTTTTCTCCAAAATTGGAGACCCCTTGGAAACATCCAGCCGAGGTCACTGTCCGATTCAAAAGAAGAAAAGAGGAATGTCTTGGCCAGCAGGAAAGCTCCAGACGTCCCCACGCTTCCTCCTCTCACCCCCCCCCAAAAAAAAACACAGGGGAGGGAAAATATTTTCATTTAAATGCAAAGTGGATGAGATCAGAGGCCCAGATAAAAAGATGCACAAGGCATTTCTCTCCAGTTAAGCTCCATCGGAGATGCGGCGCTCATTTCCCACCGTTTCCCCATCGACAGTTGTTTGCACGGGGAGGGGGGGGCTTCAAATTGCATTCCCCTGCTCTTTAAATTGGCTTTTGGGGCTCCAACTGAGACAGTTTTTCGGGTAGCAGGTTTGAGCTTTAAAGGGAAGGAAGGAAGGAGGGAGGGAGGGGAGGGGTGGGCAGGAAGAGAAAAGACCCCGACCGGCCTGGTGAGTCGGGGGGTTGGCATCCCAGAGCAAACCAGCATTCAACATTCGTCTTGCCCGGCGAGTGGCACCGAGCGCGAATCTTCCAACCGTTCTTCCATCCAATGCCCCGCGGAGAAACGCACGAGGCCGCTAAAAACTCACAGCGAGGGCGAACAAAGTGGAAGGGGCTGTGACGAGCAACACCCCCGCGGGTGGGAGAATCAAAGCGCAAAGGTCTGTCTCTCCGGATTGCGAGCGCGAGGCAGTGTTGGGGATGTAGAGCCAAGGCTTGGCGCATGGAGGACGGCCCAGGGGAACCCCAACGAAGGGGCATTCCTCTGCTCCACGGAGGTCCCGGAGAGAGGTGGGCGCAAATGGACCCCCTTGGACATCCAGAAGAGCGACAACGATGAAGAAGGGCCTGGAGGCCCAACCGTACGACAAGGAAGGAACGGGTGGTCTAAGGAGGAGGAGGTGACAGGATGGCATCTTCCAATGTTTGAGGGGCTCCTCAGAGAGAAGAGAAGAGGGGGGGTGTCAACCCATTCGTAGTGGTGACATGATAGCAGTTTCCAATAATTGAGGGGCTCCTACAAAGACGAGGGATTCAACCTATTCTGCAAAGCACCAGAAGGCAGGACGATGGGTGGGAGCTCATCCAGGACGGAAGCAGCCTGGGATTAAGGAGAAACTTCCTGACAGTGAGGACAAATAATCTGTGGAACTGCTTGCCACCAGAAGTTGTGGGTACTTCAACACTGGAGGGTTTTAAGAAGAGACCGAACAGCCACTTGTCTGGAATGGTCTAGGGACTCCTGCTTGAGCAAGGGGTTGGGCTAGAAGACCTCCGAGGTCCCTCCCAGCCTGATGATTCTATGTTCTTTGGATTTCAGGGTTCCTCCTATAGAAGAGTAGGCCCCTTATCTAAACTTGCTCCTGCAGAATTTCCACTGTTCAAAGGAAGGGGGAGAAAGAGAGAAAGAGGAAGGAAGGAGGAGAAGGGGAGAAGGAGAAGAAAGGAGGAAGGAGAGGAGAGGGAAAAGAAGAGAAGGAGAAGAAGCAGCAGTGGTGGAGAAGAAAGAAGAGAAGAAGGAAGGAAAGAGGAGGGAGGAAGGAGAAGGAGAGAGAGAAGGAGCAGTGGTCGAGAAGAAAGATGAGACGAAGGAAGGAAAGAGGGAGGAAGAAGGAGCAGAGAAGGGAGAGAGAGAGAGAGAGAGAGAGAGAGAGAGAGAGAGAGAGAGAGAGAGAACTAGGCTTCAACACATCGCTTGTTCGGACAGCTGTCGTTTGCCAATCGCCTTCTGCAAACTGCCGGAATACAGCAGCTGTGACATATAAATAATAATATATGGGCTGAAGCCAAAAGAAGTGTGAACTGAAGGGGGGGGGCGGAGGAAAAGGAAGCGATGGGAATATTCTCACCCCACCCAACCACAAAACCCTGGGAGGTGCTGTCAGTCTTAGCAGGTAGACAAGAAAGGAAACACAACTGAAGTTAATTTCTGCTTTGTTGGAAAGCGACATGCAATCCTGAAAGTACAATTCTCCCGCGGTCTCTTTTACAGGCTGAGAAACTAGGGAGGGTCCCTCCTGAACTTCTTGCCCTGTGCATTAAATAGCTCTGGACTATGCGGTCTCTTATCTGACCCTTCCCTTGGCTGTCTCTCTTTTCCCTGTCTCCAAAAGTCTTTCCCACACACTACCACAAGAACCTTACAAGTTTGAAAGTACAATCCTCTCCCTCTCTCCTTTACAGGCTGAGAAACTAGGGAGGGTCCCTTCTGAGTCCCTTTCTCCGCACATTATGCAGCTATGGGGTCTCTTATCTGACCATTCCCTTGGCTGTGTCTCTTTGTCTCACATCCCAACGTCCTTCTCATCTAGGCCTACAATAATCTTGCAAGTCTGAAAGTACAATTCTCCCACGGTCTCTTTGACAGCCTGAGAAATTAGGGAGGGTCCCTTCTGAGCTTCTTGCCCTGTGCATTAAGTAGCTCTGGACTATGCAGTCTCTTATCTGACCCTTCCCTTGGCTGTCTCTCTTTTCCCTGTCTCCAAAAGCTCTTTCCCACACACTACCACAAGAATCTTGCAAGTTTGAAAGTACAATTCTTCTGCGGTCACCTTTGCAGGCTGAAGGTCTCTTTCTCCACCCATTATGCAGCTGTGGGCTACGCTGCCTTTTATCTGCTCATTCCTTGGCCTCGGTCTCTTTTCCTGGTCTCCCAAAGTCCTTCACACATACCATTACAGATGTCAATAGCTCTGACAAGTATTCTGATTTGCATTTGTAGATTGGGAGGGAGGGAAGAAGAGGAGGAGGAGGAGGAAGAAGAGGAGGAGGAGGAGGAGGAGAAAGAGGAGGAGGAGGAAGAGAGGGAGGAGGAAGAAGGAGAGGAAGAAGAGGAGGAGGAAGAAGAAGAAGAGGAAGAAGAAGAAGAGGAGGAGGAGGAGGAAGAAGAAGAGGAAGAAGAAGAAGAAGAAGAGGAGGAAGAAGAAGAGGAGGACTTCTTAACTCCCATAAGCCACTGACCTTTCGGCTAGATTAAACACATTGAAGCATTCATTCCAAGGACGGTTTCAGCAGGAAGAAGATCGGACGCCCTGGAGATGGCCTTCAAAGATATATTTAGAAGCCGTTGCAGAAACAACAACAAAGACGAGAGCCCCCTCCCCCTCCCCATTCCAGGAAGAAGCCAGATCTTCTCCTGCCCTGAAGGTCCTCAAGGGTGACAGCACATCAGAGGGAACATAGAGGTGCTACAGAGAAGGTCCCAAGGACAAAATATATATATATATCCAATGAACCTCCAAGCAGTCCCCCCATAATTTCGTTCCGCGTAAGTCGGAGGGGAGAAAAAAAGAGATTTGACAACTCGGAAGGTCGCTGTCACCCCATTGAGGTAGACAAGGTGAGGAGAAGGTGGTTGAGTCTTGACGTGTAGCTGCAGTGTTATGAAGGAAGGGTTGGAAGCCTGTCAAAATACGAGGTGATGATGCCTTCAAACTTTTGAAGCTCATCTGGGGATGGAGCTCAAGGTTCCTGCAGCTTAGGAGGAGAACTTCGCAAAGACCCCAAACTGCATTTCTGTGGAACCAACGGTTCTCCTCTTTCGGAAGAGAATTGGGACCTTACGTGAATCTGAGTTATAGATTTACAGATAACAGAGTTGGGAGGGAACTTAGAGGTCTTCTAGTCTAACCTGCTCAAGCAGAAAGGACCTTAGACTATCCTGGGTAAATGGATGTCCGGTGTCTTCTTGAAGACCTCCAATGATGGAGCACCCAGGACTTCTAGAGGGAAGCTGTTCCCACGGATGGATTTATCTGGGATTATAGACTAATGGGGTTGGAAGGGACCTTGGAGGTCTTGTAGTCCAACCCCCTGCTCAAGCAGGAGACCCTAGACTATATCAATCAATCAATCAATCAATCAATCAATCAATCAATCAATCAATCAGAATAGAGCTGGAAGTTTCCTTCCTTCCTTCTTCCTTCCTTTCTTCCATTCTCCTTTCCTTCCTTCCTTCCTCCCTCCCTCCCTCCTTCCTTCCTCCTCCTTTCCTTCCTTCCTCCTTCTTTCCTTCCTTCCTTTCTCCTTCTTTTGTTCCTTCTTTCCTTCCTTCCTTTCTCCTTCCTTCCTTGTATTCTCCTTCCTTCCTTCTTTCCTCCCTCCCTCCTTCCTCCCTTTCTCCTTCTTTCCTTCCTTCTTTCTTTCTTTCCTTCCTTCCTTCCTCCTTTCTCCTTCCTTCCTTCCTTTCTCCTTCCTTCCTTCCTTCCTCTCCTTCCTTCCTTCCTTCCTTCCTTCCTTCCTTCCTTCCTTCCTTTCTCCTTCCTTCCTTCCTCCTTCCTTCCTTTCTCCTTTCCTTCCTTCCTTCTTTCCTTCCCTCCCTCCCTCCCTCCCTCCTCCTCCTCCTCCTCCTCCTCCTCACTCCTCCCTCCCTCCCTCCCTTCCTCCCTCCCTTCCTTCCTTCACCAGTTTCTTTTGAGAAACAGGCCCTGAAGGACCCTGATGTGAATTTTAGGGCAGTTCATAGCACAGCTGAGCGAGAAACCCTGAATGGCAGTAGGAAAATAGTGACTTACGACCGTTTTTCACCCTTACGACCGTTGCTACATCCCCCAAAATGTTCCCAACTCTTGGCAAACTGCTTTCCAAGGGTCCTGGGATCCCGTCACCCCCTAGGGAGGGAGGTCAGATTCCCCAAACACGTTACAATTGGGACACCTGCTAGGATTCTCTTAACAACTCTGGCAAGCAATGGCAGTGAAACGGGGCACGTAACTCGTGTAACACATGTCTCGCTTAGCAACATACAGGTTGGGCTCCGTTGCGGTCGTAAGTCGAGGACTACCCTGCATCCCAGTCTGGCTGGGTTTCCAAAGCCTTAATAAAAGTTTTTGCAGCTTTGCCAGGATGTTAATTGCCTAGATTTATGGGGGGGAAATTCGGACACTTGGCAACTGACTCGTAGTTATGACCGTCGCAGCATCCTTTTGCGACTTTCCGATAAGCAAAGTCCGTGGGAGAAGCCGGATTCGCTTAACAACCGGGCGACTAGCTAAACCATGGAAGCGATTCACTTAACGAAGGTGGCCCCAAAGGTCGTATAAAAGGGGGGCAAAACTCCCTTAAAGAAATGTTTCACTTAGCAACCCAAAATTCGGGGTTCAACGGCGGTCGAGTAAGACGAAGAACACCTGCACAGAATTTACTGCCGTTGTTCCCTTAGCAACAGGAAAAAAATTAAATAAAAATGGGGTGAAACTCGTGGAACAGGGGTCTCGCTTAGCGACGGAAACCTGGGTCTCCGTTGTGATCGCAAGTCGAGGACGGCCTGCAAACAAAAGACATTGGCTTGGTGTAAAGACTCTCTTTCTTTTTTAAATCTTGATTTAAAATAATAATAATACCAGGGTTGAATTGCTGAGTTTTTGGCCGCTGTGGTGTTTTTTTGTCCCAGGCTGCTGAGAATGACAAAAAAAGGTGATTGACAGCAGAGAAGCTAAAAAGATTTGGGATGCTCAAATTTGCAAAGTGATGGCTAAGCAAGGCAGCCGGGCAGCGGCTTGGCCTCAGTGACAATTTGGGAAGGAGGGAGGGGGGGGAGGGAGAAGAAACGTTGAATTCCTCCCCCAGTGTGATGGATTTTCGGGGGGTGGAGTGGGGTGAATTTCTGATGCGTGTAGATGTTCAAATTCTTGTGAGTTTTAAAGGCAGAAGCGGCCTGGGTGCTTTGAAACGTTTTAAGAACGTAGAGTGGCAAGGGCCGGAAGGGACCCTGGAGGTCTTCTAGTCCAGCCCCCTGCTCGAGGCAAATGGTCCTCCAATCTCTTCTTGAGGAGCACCAATGTTGGAGCTCCCACAACTTCTGGAGGCAAGCTGTTCCATTGGTTAATTGATCTGGGATTACAGAAGAAGAGAGTGGGAAGGGACCTTGGAGGTCTTCTAGTCCAACCCCCTGCTCAAGCAGGAGACCCTAGACCATTTCAATCAATCAATCAATCAATCAATCAATCAATCAATCAATCAGAATAGAGCTGGAAGGGACCTTGGGGGTCTTCTAGCCCAGCCCCCTGCTCAAGCAGGAGACCCTGGATCATTTCAATCAATCAATCATCATCAATCAATCAATCAGAATAGAGGTGGAAGGGACCTTGGAGGTCTTCTAGTCCAGCCTCCTGCTCAAGCAGGAGACCTAGACCATTTCAATCAATCCATCAATCAGAATAGAGCTGGAAGGGACCTTGGAGGTCTTCTAGTCCAACCCCTGCTCAAGCAGGAGACCCTAGACCATTTCAATCAATCAATCAATCAGAATAGAGCTGGAAGGGACCTTGGAGGCCTTCTAGTCCAACCCCCTGCTCAAACAGTAAGCCCTACACCATTCCAGTCAAATGGCTTTCCATCCCCTTCTAAAAAAAGCTTCAGTGTTGGAGCTCCCACAACTTCTGGGGAGCTGTTCCCTCCCTCCCTCCCTCCCTCCCTCCCTCCCTCCCTCCCTCCCTCCCTCCATCTCTCTATCATGTACCTTATCTCTCTAAGAATTGTAGAATCCTAGGGATAGATGGGACCTTGGAGGTCTTTTAGTCCAAGCCCCCTGCTCTAGCTGGAGACCCTAGACCCTGTAGATCCTGAGAATTCACAAAACAGCAAAGTACAACACAAACACACACACACACACCACAGACACACATGTCAAAGGAAGGGTGCTTATCTGAAGGGTGTGTGTGTCCATTTCTATTTCTTCCCTCATTGCGAGCAGTGCCCATCCCCCTTCATAGAACCTAGGACCCTGGAAGGGACCTCGGAGGTCATCTAGTCCAGCCCTCCTGCTCAAAGCAGCAGACCTTATACAATCCTGGTCACAAGTCTATTTTCAGAAAATAGCTGAGCTATCAAAATTCAGATGCTTGGCAACCGCTTCA
Organism: Natrix natrix natrix; assembly: GCA_029891615.1. Taxonomy (NCBI): domain Eukaryota; kingdom Metazoa; phylum Chordata; class Lepidosauria; order Squamata; family Natricidae; genus Natrix; species Natrix natrix. The sequence goes on along the minus strand of JAKRSK010000281.1, from coordinate 202,124 downwards.
TATTTATGACAGCCGCAGTGTCCCCCCAGGGGGGGGCGTCACTTGATCCCCCTAGGCGACCTTCTGACAAGCAAGGGGGAAGCGGGATTCGCTTAACAACCAGGTTACTAACTGAACAAGCCTTGTTTCCCCACCGGGGCAAGGAAGACATAAAATAAATCCACAAATTATTTCCCAGTCGCTTTAGCAAACCTACCGTATTTTTCGGACTATAAGATGCACCAAGATTTCAAAGAGGTAAGTAAGAAAAAAAAAGTTTTTGTCCTCCCCGGCCCCCAGGAACACTCTGCAGGCTTCAGCAGGGCTGGGGAAAGGGGAAAATGTCCCCGTTTTTTGAAAAAAAATGGGCTGTTTTTCACAGAAATGGGGGCATTTTCCCCTGGAGGAAGCACAAAAGGCCTCTGTTTTTGTGGAAAACGGCCCATTTTTCACAAAAATTGGATGTAGGGGCGAGGCTGTATTCAGTGTATAAGATGCACCAATATTTCCACGCTCTTTTAGGGGGGAGGGAGAAAGGTGCGTCTTATACTTCCCAAAAAATATGGTACTTCGTTAAGTTCGCCGAATGCTTGGCTGTCTGAAAGTCACTTTCCCGAGTTTTTCCTGCGCTCTGCTGGAGACCTGCTGTAATCAATGCATCCGGGGATGGTTAAATTCCGGTTTGGAAGGCAGGAGAGCAAGTGACAAATTAAGACCCTAATTAGGGTTGACCTCCCCGGAGAAGCGGGGCGCAAAGGTGGGAGGCGCGAGGGGGCTCTCTGTGCTATGAGCCGCGCTGCAGAGTATCCAGGCGCCTGCGGTGATTACAGCTGGATGGGAGAGAAATGAGATGCATGCTCATTTGCTTAGATGCTCTCCGGGTCGCAGTTTTAACCTTAGTTTGAAGCGGGTTAAAGGTTAAGAGCCAAGAACGCACTAAGGACTTGGAAAATTGTGCATTGTGCAGTGGAGAAAGTGTGTGTGTGTGTGGGGGGGGGTGAGTACCAGAATGGTTAAAGGGGCCCAGCCTCTTATAGCATCTGGCAGAGCAAAGATGGGAGAGTTAATGGTTTTGTCTGTCACCTGGGCTAAGACATAAAACCATAGAGTCAGGAGAGAGACTGTAATGCTATTGGGGGGTGTGTGGACTTGGGAGACAGGAGGAAGAGACGCAGAGAAGACAACAGTCAGATAAGAGGCAGCTGAGCCCTTAGAAGAAAAGGGGACATGGGAAGCATCTCAGAAGGGACCCTCCCTAGTGTCTTTGGAGGCAAAGAGGAGGGGGAAGAAATATGGTAATGGTCTGTGGGAATGGCCTTGAGAGACAGAAGGAAGAGACGCAGACTAGACAGTAATCAGATAAGAGGCAGCTGAGCCCACAGATGGAAAAGGGGTTGGTGGGAAGCATCTCAGGAGGGACCCTCCCTAGTGTCTTTGGAGGCAAAGAGGAGGGGGAAGAAATATGGTAATAGGTCTGTGGTAATGGCCTTTGGGAGACAGAAGGAAGAGACAAACAGACTAGCCAGTAATCAGATAAGAGAGCAGCTGGAGTCCCATGGAAGGGAAAGGGGGTTGGTGGGAAGCATCTCAGGAGGGACCCTCCCTAGTTTCTTTGCACAGTAAAGAGAGGGTTGGGAAGAAATATTGTAATGCTTCTGTTGAATGGCCCTTGAGAGACAGGAGGAAGGAGACGCAGACTAGACAGTAAATCATATAAGTAGCAGCTGAGCTCCGGTGATGGAAAAGTGGTTTGTGGGAAGCATCTCAGAAGGGACCCTCCCTAGTGTCCTTTGGAGGCAAAAGGAGGGGGCAGAAATATGGTGATGGTCTGTGGAATGCATTGAGAGACAGCAAGGAAGATACGCAGACTAGACAGTAATCAGATACAAGACAGGCAGCTGAGGAGCCCGTGGATGGAAAAGGTGGTTGGGTGGGAAGCCATCTCCAGAAGTGGACCCTCGCCTAGTGTTCTATGGAGGCAAAGAGGAAGGGGGCAGAAAATATGAGTGATGGTCTGTGGGAATGGCCTTGAGAGACAGAAGGAAGAGACGCAGACTAGACAGTAATCAGATAAGAGGCAGCTGAGCCCGTGGATGGAAAAGGGGTTGGTGGGAAGCATCTCAGAAGGGACCCTCCCTAGTGTCTTTGGAGGCAAAGAGGAGGGGGGAAGACATATGGTAATGGTCTGTGGGAATGGCCTTGGGAGACAGAAGGAAGAGACGCAGACTAGACAGTAATCAGATAAGAGGCTGCTGAGCCCACAGATGGAAAAAGGGGTGGGTGGGAAGCATCTCAGGAGGGACCCTCCCTAGTTTCTTGGCCTGTAAAGAGGAGGGGGGAAGAGATACGGTAATGGTCTGTGGGAATGGCCCTGGGAGACAGAAGGAAGAGGCGCAGACTAGGCAATGGTTAGATAAGATGGCAGCTAGCCCCCCACCCAGAAGGAAAGGGGTGGTGTGGGAAGCATCTCAGAAGGGACCCTCCCTAGTGTCTTTGGAGGCAAAGAGGAGGGGGCAGAAATATGGTGATAGTCTGCGGGAAAGACCTTGAGAGATAGGAGGAAGAGACCCAGACTAGACCATAATCAGATAAGAGGCAGCTGACCCTCTGAAGGAAAAGGGGGTAGGGAAGGAGAAGGGACTCTCCCTAGTTTCTTCAGCTGTAAAGGTGGGGGGAGGGGAGGAACTTTCCGACTTGTGAGATTCTGTTTCTGTCGTGGTCAATGGGAATGACTTTGGAGACAGGAGGAAGAGACCCAGACTAGACATTGGTTAGATAAGAGACAGCTGAGCCCCCAGAAGGGAAAAAGGGTGTCAGGACCCTCCCTAGTTTCTTGGACCATAGAAGGAGTGTCGGGGAGGGGGGAGGGGAGAGGTTGCAAGGTTCTGTTCATGTAACCATACAGTCAACACCGAACTAGTATTCTTGAATGCAGTTCTTGTCTGAATCACCTTGCGAGGCTGACAGGGTCTTAGAGGTCCTATAGTCCACCCCCCACCACTTGGTGCATGTTCTGCTAAGGGGCTTGGGGACAGATGGCAAGCCAGCCTCCCGTGGAAGCCCCCAACTCAAGGGGAAGAGATTCTTTCATGAGTCGGGTTGTTCCGCTGGTGAAATCTCCTCCCATCCACAGATTCTTCTTCATCTCTCTCTCTCTCTTTCTTTTCTCTCTTTCACTCTCTCTCACTCTCTTTCTTTTCTCTCTCTCACTCTCTTTCTTTCTTTCTCTCTCACTTTCTCTTTCTTTTCTCTCTCTTTCTTTTTCTCTTTCTTTTTTCCTCTCTTTTTCTCTTTTCTCTCTCTCTTTCTCTCTCTCTCTCTCTCTCTCTTTCTGTCTCTCTCTTTCTTTCTGTCTCTCTCATTCCCTCCCTCCCTCCCAAAAATTGAGTCCTTTGCTGTGAATGTGGAATCTTTTTGGGGTCATTTTGATTGAGAGGATTTCAAGATTTATGGGTTGTTTTTTTGAGGTTATCTCCGCTTTCTCTCCAAGTGGAATTATGCAAATGTAATATTTTGGATCGTTCTGTTTTTTTTTTTCTTTTCGGCTTGGACCCAAAAACTGGCAACAGAATAGATGTTGACATTTTGATAAGTCTTGGGGAAAAAATGTGATGGTGTTTGGTTTATTTTCTCTCTATCTTTCTCTCTCTCTTACACTCTTTTTTCTCTTTCCTGGTTATTTATTTATTTATTTATATATAAGCACTTTATTATACCCGCCCCCCTCTCCCCGAAAGGGACTCGGGGCCGGTGGTATCAGTCCGTATTTAAAAAATACACCAAAATAAAATACATGTATGGCAATAGGAGGAGGATAAAATAGACCAAAACTGTACAGCTAATAAATAAACAATATAAAATTTAAAATATCATACAATTTATACACTATCCCTCTAAAAGCCAGTAAAAAGTATATGCCAGGGGGGGTAGACGTTGTAAATTATGCCAAACCAGCCAGTCGGAACAGGTGTGTCTTCAGTTTCTGTCGGAAGGAGCGGAGGTCAGTAGTGGTTCTAATGTCGGGGGGGAGGTCATTCCAGAGGGTTGGGCCCATCACAGAGAAGGATCTACTCCTAGGTGTCGCCCGCTGGCATTGCCTAGCGACGGCACCAGGAGAAGGCCCTCCCTGTGTGAGCGGATAGGTCGCAGGGACGTGTGTGGTAGGATGCGATCCTGCAGATAACTAGGTCCTCCGCCATGGAGCGCTTTAAAGATGGTGATCAATACCTTGAAACGCACCCGAAAGGCTACAGGTAGCCAGTGCAGCTCGCGCAGGAGAGGTGTTACGTGGGAGTAACGGGTACTTCCCATAATAACCCGCGCGGCTGCGTTCTGAACTAGCTGCAGTCTCCGGACGCGTCCCAAGGGAAGCCCCATGTAGAGGGCGTTGCAGTAGTCCAGGCGAGACGTCACCAGCGCATGAGTGACCGTGCGCAAGGCACTCCGGTCCAGTAGGGGGCGCAATTGGCGCACCAGGCGAACCTGGTGGAACGCCCCCCTCGCCACGGCTGCCACATGGTCCTCCATTGACAGCCGGGCATCAAGGAGGACACCCTCTTTCCTGGTTATTTATTTATTTGCTTGCCTATCTTAAGCTGCTGTGCAAAAACCGAGGCTGCTGGAAAGAGAAAAATCAGCATTTTTTAAAAAAAAAAATTCTTGCAGTTAGTTTGCGTTTCCGTTTCTCGCGCTATGAAACTGAAGAAGGTTGTTAGAGAGTAGATTAAAAAAATTCTTGAGCCAAGCCCCCCTCTGCTCTTCCTTAAAAGCCAGCCCTCTCTTTTCTTTCTCCCCTCTGCTCAAAGACACAAGAGAGAGAGAGAGAAAGAGAGAGAGAGAAAAGGAAAGAAAAAGAGAGAGAGAGAGAGAGAGAGAGAAAGAGAAAGAGAAAGAGAAAGAAAGAGAGAGAGAGAAAGAGAGAAAGGAGAGAGAGAGTCTGTCTCTGTCTTTTTCTCTTTCTCTCTCTCTCTGTTTCTTTCTCTCTCACTCTCTCTGTCTCTCTCTTTTTCTTTCTCTCTGTCCTCTCGTTTTCCCTATCTCTCTCTTTCTTACTTTTTCTTTCTCTCTCTCTCTCTCTCTTTTTCTGTCCTTCTGTCTGTCTGTCTTTCTTTCACTCTCTTTCTGTATCTCTCTTTTTCTCTGTCTTTCTGTCTGTCTTTCTCTCTCCCTCCCTCCCTCTCTCTTCCTCTCCCCCCCTCTCTCTCTCACACACACGCACATAAAACCAAGATCCAAGAAGCTCACAACGTGTCCGCTGGCCCCTCTCACCCTCCCCATCCTCTTCCTCCCCCGTCCTCCTTTCCTTTTGTGCCTCCCTGTGTTGTTCTCCCCCGTCCCTCTTTGCCTGAAATTCAGGGTCTGCTTTTTTAAAACAACAACAACAACCCCCCTCCCCAAAAAGCCCCCCCATCACCCAGAGCAGGGCTTGATAGCAGATGGCAGTGCCCACCAGCGGGTCCTCCTTCGTGCAAATTACTGACAAAATTCAGAAGACGAGATGTAGCCATAAAACGCCAGTTGTGTTAAATCACCAATTTCGTTCGCTCCATATGTACACTTATTATGCGCGGGGGCTGCGTGCGCCTGGCAATATTGCCCCATCCCCAACCTTGGAAGTTTGCAAAAAGAAAAAGAAAAGACCCAACCCCTTCCCATTTCCCCCATTTTCTTCCTGATGGGCTTCCCAGGGATGATTTTTTTCCTGGCCAAGGTGTGGGTTTTGATCCCAGGTTTCTCCGGAGGGCGTGAAACACGCTTGTGATTGCGAGTATAACTCGTATCCAGGCGCTTCGAACACCCGTGTTTACAAAGCATGCGTGTCCCATGTTTTCCCATGGGATCCCCCTTTACAAGCGAGGGATGAAACTCATCAAGGAGAGAAGCAAGCTGGAACTAGGAAGGAATTTCCTGACACAGTGAGAAAAATGATTGTGAAAGGGATCTTGGAGTCCTAGTGGACAACCGTTTAAATAGGAGCCAGCCGTGTGCAGCAGCTGCCAAAAAAGCCAACACAGTTCTTGGCTGCATCAACAGAGGGATAGAATCAAGATCACATGAAGGGTTGATACCACTTTATAAGGCCTTGGTAAGGCCACACTTGGAATATTTGCATCCAGTTTTGGTTGCCACGATGTAGAAAAGGTGTGGAGACTCTAGAAAGAGTGCAGAGAAGAGCAACAAAGATGATTAGGGGACTGGAGACTAAAACATATGAAGAACGGTTGCAGGAACTAGGTATGTCTAGCTTAAGAGAAAGAAGGACCAGGGGAGACATGATAGCATTATTCCAATATCTCAGAGGTTGCCACAAAGAAGAGGGAGTCAAGCTATTCTCCAAGGCACCTGAGGGCAGAACAAGAAGCAATGGGTGGAAACTAATCAAGGAGAGAAGCAACTTAGAACTGAGGAGAAATTTCCTGACAGAACAATTAATCCGTGGAACAGAAATTGCCTCCAGAAGTTGTGAATGCCCCAACACTGGAAGTCTTTAAGAAGATGTTGGATAGCCATCTGTCTGAAACGGTATAGGGTTTCCTGCCTAGGCAGGGGGTTGGACTAGAAGACCTCCAAGGCCCCTTCCGACTCTGCTATTCTATTGTATTGTAATGAACCAGTGGAACAGTTTGCCACCAGAAGTTGTGGGTGCTCCATCACTGGAGGTTTTGAAGAAGAGAATTGAACTGCCATTTGTCAGAAAAGGTGTAGGGTCTCCTGCTTGGGCAGGGGGGTGGTTGGACTAGATGACCTACAAGGTCCCTTCTATTGATCTGTTAAAGATGCACATTGGCTCATTTTCCCCCCATGCTGCAATTGCAAGTTTTAAATCCATTAACCAAGCGGGGCAGAATTTGAAAAGCGAATGGGAGGAACTACCGGGGAGGGACCGGGATGGACGGACACTACAGGTAGTTCTCAACTTACGACCGCGATGGAGCCCCAAAATTTCTGTTGCTAAGCGAGATGCTGCTTAAGCCAAAAATTGCTCTTGCTAAGGTAAGGGTTTTTGTGAAGTTGCGCCTCGTTTTAAGCGACCTTTCTGGCCACCGTTGTTAAGCGAATCACAGGTGGTTGTTAAGTGAATCCGGCTTCCCCATGGGCTTTGCTCATCTGAAGGTCGCCAAAGGGGATCATGTTGTGACCCTGGGGGACATCGAAACCATCATAAATATGAGTCAGTAGGCTGAATTTTGATCGGGGATGCTGGAGCCGTCGTTAAGTGTGAAAAATGGTCGTAACTCTCTTTTTCGGGTGCCTTTAACCATCGTCTTCCCCCGGCTTCTGGAAGGCAGCTCTCCTGTGCTGCCAGGGTCTTCCTCCTTGGAAGCCTTCACCCGTGTCTCCCACTGGCCAGTATAAAAGCCCAGGTGCGCCCCCCTCGGTGCTCTCAGTCAGCAGCTCCTCCATGGGGCCGTATCTTGTTTGAACAGTTGGCAACTTCGGCCTGATAAAAGGTTCCCCTATTAAAGGGCTCCCCTCCCCCCTTTATCGGGAAAGGCCATTGGGAAAAAGGGATGGTGTGTGTGTGTGGGGGGGGGGGGAATTGAGGAGGGGGGGAATGCAGAGAAAAGAATATTGGGAAGGGTTTGTTTTTCTGGAGTGATGCTTGGGGCAAATGCCATCCCAGGGATGGATGCTGCATCAGAGGTTTTATCAGGCAGCTGTTCTCTTTTCCCTTCTCTCTCTCTCTTTCTTTTTCCTTCTCCTCCTTCCTCTTTCCTTCCTTCTTCTCCTCTTTCTTCTCCACCACTGCTTCTTCTTCTCTTTCTCTCCTTCTCCCTCGCCTCCTCCTCCTCTCCCTCCTCCTTCCTTCCTTCTGCTCCTCTTCCTCCTTCTCTCCTTCTCCCTCGCCTCCTCCTCCTCTCCCTCCTCCTTCCTTCCTTCTGCTCCTCTTCCTCCTTCTCTCCTTCTCCCTCGCCTCCTCCTCCTCTCCCTCCTCTTTCCTTCCTTCTGCTCCTCTTCCTCCTTCTCTCCTTCTCCCTCGCCTCCTCCTCCTCCTCTCCCTCCTCTTTCCTTCCTTCTGCTCCTCTTCCTCCTTCTCTCCTTCTCCCTCGCCTCCTCCTCCTCTCCCTCCTCTTTCCTTCCTTCTTCTCCTCTTCCTCCTTCTCGCCTTCTCTTTCTTCTTTCCACTTTCCTCCTCCTTCTTCTTTTTTTCTTCACCACTGCTGCTTCTCCTCCTTCTCCTCCTCCTCTCCTCCTCCTCCTCCTCTCCTTCTCTCCCTCCTCTTTCCTTCCTTCTCCTTCTCCTTTTATACCTCCTTCTCCTCCTTCTTCCCTCCTCTTTCCTGCCTTCCTCACCCTCTTTCTTCACCACTACCACCACCACCACCACCTCCTCCTCTCCTCCTCCTCCTCCTCTTTCTCTCCTCCTTCCCCTTCCTCCCTCCCTTCCTTCTCTCCACCCCTCTTCCTTCTTCTCCTATTTCTCAATTACTCCTCCTCCTCTTCCTCCCTCCCCCCCCCCAATCAAAGCTTACATTTCCAGTATCTTCCAAGCGCTGGAATAAATCACCATTCAAAATGCTGGTCACCCTGAATAAATATCCCAGCTGCGTATCGGAATGTTTTGATGGCAAGCAAGACATCTATCTTAGGCTCCGGGAAGGTTAGAGGGAAAGGAGATAAAGCTCTTTCTGATGGGAAATAACTTTTGAACAAGGCAGAGATATTAGACCATCTGTCAAGAGAGGGGGGGGGGCAGGCTGAGATGTTAACTCAGCAGAGAAGGTGGTTGATGAAGAGGAGACGAAGGGATCTCCGCAAAGGTAACAGGGTCAGAGTCAGCAGAGACGATAGTCTTCCCCTCTGGATCACATACCCTGAGAAATCTGTTGCAGACCGTTCCCTTTTAACAGAGTTGGAAGGGACCTCGGAGGTCTTCTAGTCTGACCCCCTTCTCAAGCAGGAGACCCTATTCCATTCCAGTCAATCAATCAATCAATTAATCAATGTGAAAAGATTTATTTAGATCTATTTATCCATCCATCATTCATCCATCCATCCATCCATCCATCCATCCATCCATCCATCCATCCATCCATCTATCTATCTATCTATCTCCCTCTCAGAATAACCAAATTGGGACTAGAAGGAGGAGGTCTTCTAGTCCACCCCCCTGCTCAAGCAGGAGACCTTAGATCATTATATTCAATGAATCCATCAGAATAGAGCTGGAAGGGACCTTGGAGGTCTTCTAGTCCAACCCCCTGCTCAAGCAGGAGACCCTAGTAGTCCATTCCAGACAAATACTTGTCCAGTCTCTTCTTTAAAACTTCCAGTGACGGAGCTCCAACAGTTTTTGGAGGCAAATTGCTCCACAGGTTAATTCTCCTCCCTGTTAGGAAGTTCCTCTTTAATTCCACGTTGCTTCTGTCTTTGATTAGTTTCCATCCATTGCCTTCTGGTGCTTTGGAGAATGGGTTGACCCCCTTTTCTCTGGGGCAGCCCCTCAAATATTGGAAGCCTGCTCTCCTGTCTCCCCTGGTCCTTCTCTAGTTCTTTTCTGCCTCCCTTTATTTGCTCTGTGCAAAAACCGTTCTCTCTTTCTATGCCTTGTCTCAGAATCGGGGTCTTTTATTTTTTTCCCCCTACCCCAAATTCCATCCAACGGAGGAAACCATCATCTGTAATCAAGAGGAGCGGCAAAGG
>JAKRSK010000281.1:160000-187500 GCA_029891615.1 Natrix natrix natrix | reverse complement strand
TCCTTCCCCTTTTCTTTCCTCTCTCCCTCTCCTTCCTCCTTCTCTCTTCATTCATTCTCTCTTTTTCTTTCCTTCCTTCCTCCTTCCTCCCCCTTTCCTTCTTCCTCCCTTTCTCCTTCTCTCCCTCCTTCTCTCTCCGTTCCCTCCCTCCCTTCCTGCCTCGCTCTCCTTCCTTCCTTCCTTCTCTCCTTTTCCTTCCTTCCTTCTTTCCTCCCCCTTTCCTTCCTCCTTCCTTCCCCTTTCCTTCCCTCCTTCCCTCTCTCCTTCATCTTCATTCCCTTCATCTTCCTTCTTTCCTTTCTGCCTTCCTTCCCCTTTCCTTCCCTCCCTCTCTCTCCCTTCCTCCTTCTCTCTCCTTCCTCCTCCTGTCCTCCCTCCCTCCCTTGCTCCTCCTTCATTCATTCATTCTCTCCTTTCCCTTCCTTCCTTCCTTCCTTCCTTCCTTCCTTCCTTCCTTCCTTCCTCCTCCTTCCTTCCTTTCTGCCTTCCTTTCCTTTTCCTTCCCTCTCCCCTCCCTTCCTCCCTCGCTCCTCCTTCCTTCCTTCCCTCTCTCATTTCCCCCTCCCTCCCTCAATTTCTCTTTCACTTTCCCTCTCCCCTCCCACTTTCTCTCCCTCCTTCCTCTTCCTTTCTCTCCCCACTTTCCTCCCTCACCTCCTTCTGCCCTACATTTGTTTATGATGCAACCCAGCTCTAGCCATATTAAAAATCTACCATACAGCATTAAAAGGGACTTTGAAGTCTCCCTGTCTCTCTCTTTCTCTCCCTTTCTCCCTTCCTTTCTCTCTCTCTCTCTCTCTCTCTCTCTCTCTCTCTCTCTCTCTCTCTCTTTCCTCTCTTTCTCTCTCCTCCTACCCTCCCTCCCTCCTTATTTATTTATTTATTTATTTATTTATTTATTTATTTATTTATTTATTTATTAGATTTGTTAGCCGCTCCCATCTCCACAAAGGGACCATACAGCATTAAAAGGGACTTTGAAGTCTCCCTGTCTCTCTCTCCCTTTCTCTCTCTCTCTCTCTCCGTTTCTTTCTCCCCCTCTCTCTCTCCCTCTCTCTCTCCCTTTCTCTCTCTCTCTCTCTCTCTCCGTTTCTCTCTCTCTCTCCCTCTCTCTCTCCCTTTCTCTCCCTCTCTCTCTCCCTCTCTCTCTCCCTTTCTCTCTCTCTCTCTCTCTCTCTCTCTGTTTTCGGAAGGGTTGATTCCCCCTTAAATTGGAACTCAGGGCTCTTGAGATAATGACTTTCCCTGGGAGAGGGGCAATCAATAACTCAAGACGACAGTTAACACAAAGAGCTAAGTTTGGAGACCCTGTAGCTATATTTGAAAATATAGATCAAACGGGGGCCTCTCCTAGGTGCACTTGGCTCAGATCGGACTGATTTATAAGAAAACAGTTTAAAACATTCACTCCCTGTAAGGACTAATTTTCAATAAATCAAAATGCATCCCCCACAAGAGTCGGGAATGAAGGAGGGCGGGAGTCAGGGGGCTGAAGGTTGTTTTCCCCGTAAAGACAGGCCTCCAGGTCGCCTTAAAATTATATTTAAAGGGACAAAGTTGATTTAAGTGTCTTTTCTCCGCGTCGAGGACCGAGATTTAGGTCTAGGGCGCGTCATTAGAAACCCAAAATTATTCATCAGGCGGCTCTCAGCATTTCGTCTGCCTTCTATTTAATGGCAGTTTTAATATTCTCGGCTTCCACCCTTAAATCGCTAATAGAGAGACAATTCCAATTGCTCGGTCGAAAGAGCGGCCCGTAAAATGGTTTCGGGAAGAAAAAAAAAATCAAATTGAGTGGCAAAGATGGAATGGAAAACATCTGATCAACAGTGTCTCTCCAGACATTATGGGGGGCTCTGTCCTTGGATTGATCTAGGGCAGTGGTGGGCAACCCGTGGCTCGGGAGCCACATGCGGCTCTTTACACCCTTTAATGCGGCTCTTCTGTGTGCCGGGTGCCCGCTCCCCTCCCTCCTCTCGGGCTTCGGAGGGAAGCTTCTGCAAAAGCCCGGGCGAGTGACAACCAATTTTGGTCCTATGACTGCAGAATGCTGCAAAATACCATAAATGCAGGCCAGTTGTTGAGTGTTTCAAATGTGATTGGAACACTCAACAAGGTGACCACAGTGTGTGTGTGTGTGTGAGTGAGAAAGACAGACAGAGAGAGGAACAGAGAGAGGGAGTGAGGGAGGGAATCAGAGAGAGACTGACAGACAGACACACACACACACACACACACACACACACACACAGACAGAGAGGGGGAGGGAGGAAGAGAAAGATAGACAGACAGAGAGACACACACAGAGTGAGTGATTAAGTGAATGAGTGAGAGACAGACACACCCACATACACAGAGTGACAGAGAGAGAGGAAGGGAGGGGAGAGAGACAGAGGGAGAGACAGAGACAGACACACACACACACAGAGTGAGTGAGAGACAGACAGACAACACACACACACACACAGAGTGACAGAGATGGGGGAGGGAGGGGAGAGAGAGACAAAGAGCCAGAGAGAAAGAGAGAAAGAAAAAGAAAAAAAAGAAAGAAAGTGGGAGAGAGAGATGAAATTAAAAACAACAACATACAAACCTGACTTACTCAAACTATCCAAGGAAATGCAAGGCCAATGTTCACATTAGTGGTTGTGACTTTGTCAGTCAATGTCAGGATGTAATTTTCTCTACATTGTAAGGCAAATTTTAACGGAATTTAACGTTATCGATAAATAATATCGTTCTAAAGTTTTTGTTTTATTAGTTGTGTTATTTGTATCCTCCCGACCTATGTGGATACTTGCATGCAGAATATTCTCAATAAAAACTTATTGAAACTAAAAAACAGTGTACCATCCTATGTATTTTCGGTTTTAAAAATGTGGCTCTCAAAGTAAATTTCAATCGTGGTTTTGGCGAGATTTGGCTCAGTTGAAAAAAAAGGTTGCCCACCACTGATCTAGGGTCTTCTGCTTGAGCAGGGGGCTGGACTAGAAGACCTCCAGGGTCCCTTCCAGCTCTATTCTGATGGGTTGATGGATTGATGGATTGAAATGGTCTAGGGTTTCCTGCTTGAGCAGGGGGCTGGACTAGAAGACCTCCAGGGTCCCTTCCAGCTCTATTCTGATGGGTTGATGGATTGATGGATTGAAATGGTCTAGGGTTTCCTGCTTGAGCAGGGGGCTGGACTAGAAGACCTCCAGGGTCCCTTCCAGCTCTATTCTGATGGGTTGATGGATTGATGGATTGAAATGGTCTAGGGTTTCCTGCTTGAGCAGGGGGCTGGACTAGAAGACCTCCAGGGTCCCTTCCAGCTCTATTCTGATGGGTTGATGGATTGATGGATTGAAATGGTCTAGGGTTTCCTGCTTGAGCAGGGGGCTGGACTAGAAGACCTCCAGGGTCCCTTCCAGCTCTATTCTGATGGGTTGATGGATTGATGGATTGAAATGGTCTAGGGTTTCCTGCTTGAGCAGGGGGCTGGACTAGAAGACCTCCAGGGTCCCTTCCAGCTCTATTCTGATGGATTGATGGATTGATGGATTGAAATGGTCTAGGGTTTCCTGCTTGAGCAGGGGGCTGGACTAGAAGACCTCCAGGGTCCCTTCCAGCTCTATTCTGATGGATTGATGGATTGATGGATTGAAATGGTCTAGGGTTTCCTGCTTGAGCAGGGGGTTGGACTAGAAGACCTCCAGGGTCCCTTCCAGCTCTATTCTGATTGATTGATTGACTGATTGATTGAAGTGGTCTAGGGTCTCCTGCTTGAGCAGGGGGTTGGACTAGAAGACCTCCAGGGTCCCTTCCAGCTCTATTCTGATGGATTGATGGATTGATGGATTGAAATGGTCTAGGGTTTCCTGCTTGAGCAGGGGGTTGAATTAGAAGACCTCCAAGGTCCCTTCCAGCTCTATTCTGATTGATTGATGGATTGATGGATTGAAATGGTCTAGGGTCTCCTGCTTGAGCAGGGGATTGGACTAGAAGACCTCCAGGTCCCTTCCAGCTCTATTCTGATTGATTGATTGACTGATTGATTGGTCTAGGGTCTCCTGCTTGAGCAGGGGATTGGACTAGAAGACCTCCAAGGTCCCTTCCAGCTCTATTCTGATTGATTGATTGAAATGGTCTAGAATCTCCTGCTTGAGTAGGGTGTTGGACTAGAAGACCTCCCAGGTCCCTTCCAGCTCTATTCTGATTGATTGAAACGGTCTAGGGTAGAGTCTCCTGCTTGAGCAGAGGGTTGGACTAGAGGACCTCCGAGGTCCCTCCCAACTCTGTTACCCCAAGATCACTTGAAGTGTTAATACTGCTTTCTAAGGCCTTGATAAGACCACACTGGGAATATTGCATCCAATTTTAGCCCCCACGATGCAAACAAGAGGTAGAGACTCCAGAACGATCCAGAAGGGAGATAACCCCTCTCTGCCAAGGTGTTATCCTGTCTCCATGGTTGGAGTAGCTGTTGTCCTCACTGGAGGGGAGAAACCAAATGTTAAGTGTGTCTTCCTGTGAGACATTCCCCCCTTCTCCCTTCCCTTTTCTTCCCCCTAATTCCAGACACGGTGGAATATCTGCCTGGCGGTTCGCATCTGAAATGCAAATGGCCTTTAATATGGGTGACTCAGGAAGGGGAGTTGGCATATTTATATTTTAGCTGGCGCAAACGGGGGATTGATGCAGGATTCTGCTTGGCAGAGGAAAACAGAGCAGCTACCTCGATCAACGTCCGGACTCGGTTAGACGTGGAGAGTCCAAATCCCTGTTAAATGCAGGCATAATTCAGAATAACAGAATGACAGAGTCGGAAGGGGCCTTGGAGGTCTTCTAGTCCAACCCCTTGCTCAAGCAGGAGACCATCTACCACTCAGGACATGGAGCAGCCACAAATTCCGGTGTCAAGCCGTTCCACGGGTTAATTGTTCTCACTGTCAGTTTCCATGCACTGGTTAGTTGCTGCCCCAGAGAAGAGGGGGGGGTGGGTGTCAGCCCATTTTCCAAAAACACCTGAAGGCAGGAGAAGAAACAACGGATGGAAACTCATCCAGGAGAGAAGCAACCTGGAACTAAGGAGAAACTTCCTGACAGGGAGGACGATCAACCAGTGGAACAACTTGCCACCAGAAATTGTGTGTTTTCCATCACTAGAGGCTTTTAAGAAGAGATTGGACAACTATTTCTCTGAAATGGTCGAAGGTGTCCTGCTTGAGCAGGGGTTTGGACTAGAAGACCTCCAAGGTCCCTTCCGATTGTATGATTCTGAGTGAGATAGATAGGTAGGTAGGTAGGTAGGTAGACAGAGACAGATAGACAGATAGACAGAGATAGATAGATAGACAGAGATAGATAGATAGATGGATGGATGGATGGATGGAATGGATGGGTGGGTGGGTGGGTGGGTGGTTGGTTGGTTGGTTGGTTGGTTGGGTGGTTAGGTAGGTAGGTAGACAGATAGACAGATAGACATAGATAGATAGATAGATAGATAGATAGATAGATAGATGATAGATAGATAGATAGAGATAGATAGATAGATAGATAGATAGATAGATAGATAGATAGATAGATAGAGTGGCAAGCTGGCAGGTAGGCAGGCAGGCAGGCAGACAGACTTATAGATAGATAAAAATAAGATATATATATAGAGAGAAATAGACAGACAGACAGACAGACAGACAGACAGACAGACAGACAGACAGACAGACAGACAGAAATTGTCTAGGGTCTCCTGCTTGAGCAGAAGGTGGGAGTAGTTGACCTCCAAACTCCCTTCCAGCTTTGTTCTGATTGATTGATGGATTGATTGATTGAAATGGCCCAGGGTCTCCTGCTTGAGCAGAGGGTTGGACTAGAAGACCTCCAAGGTCCCTTCCGACTCTGTCATTCTCTCATTCTTTTTGCCTTCTGGTGCTCTGGAGAATAAGTGGACTCCTCCTTCTTTGTGGCACCCCGTCAAATACCGAAACACTGCCATCATGTCACCCCTGGTCCTTCTTTCCATTAAACGAGACATCCACCACTTCTTGCAACCCGTTTCGCCTCCCCCCCCCCCCCCCCAAGCCAGCTCTGGGCATAGAAAGGGCCCCGGCGTTTCTAAGGGAAAAAGAAAAAGAAGGGAAAAGAAGAAAGTCTATAACTCAGCAGGCGCGGAAGACAAAGTGGCAGAGAGGCTGCAGCTCAGCTGTCAAATTCCTGGATTTGTGGTCGGGGGGGACGGGAAGGGGGACGTAGCAGGAGGCGGGCTCTTCGTCTGTAGATTTGCGACAAGAAACCTGAGATCAACTAAGATATTTCGCTCAGCCTCCCCCCCTTCCCTCCCTCCCTCCTATCCGACAGCGGCCAAAACTCAGACCGTATCTCAGGGCTGAAAGGCAAGGGCTTATCCCGAAAAACCAACACAGGGGCCACGGAGTGATGGATGGCCTGGAGTTGTGTTGCCACAGTTGTGAGCTGCAGGATGCTCGGGATTTGGCTGGAGGGAGAGGGGGGGCTTCATCCACGGCTGGGGGATTCTGGGAGATGAAGTCCAGGCCTCTTCAAACATGACAGGGTTGAGAAATGTTGCCTTAATTCTCAAAGGGAGGAGGAGGAAGAGAAGAGAGAAGGAGGAGAAGGGGGAAGAGAAGATAAAGAGGAAGAGAAAGGAGAAGGAGGAGGAGAATGAAGAGGAGGAGGAAGAGGAAGAAAATGAGGAGGGAGAGAAGGAGGAAGAGGAGGAAGAGAAGGGGGAGGAGAAGGGGGAGAAAGAAGAGAAGGGGAAGAAGAGGAGAAAGAGGAAGAAGAGGAGAAGGAGGAGGAAGAAAAAGAGGAGAAGGAGGAGGAAGAAAAAGAGGGAGAGGAGGAGGAAGAGAAAGAGGAGAGAGAAGAGGAGGAGTAGGGGGAAGAGAAGAAAAAGGAAGAGAAAGAAGAGAAGGAGGAGGAGAATGAAGAGGAGGATATATATATACATTCTCCCCTCCTCCAAAAAAAAAGGAACATGCAAAGGTTTTTTTTCTTTGGGGGGGGATGTAATCTGCATGTTTAATTAAATTTAATCAAGTCACTAGTCAATTGAAGGGAAAAAAAGTGATGCAATCACACTCCACTGGCAGCCAATCGAATAATCCCCTCTATTTGCCTGCTACGATTCCAAAGACGGAGAATTTCTCCTTTGGTTCAAAGGGGAGGGGGAAAAAAAACACCAGAATTTTAGCTCTGGAAACCCCCCCAAGGGGAGAAAGAGGTTGTCTGCCTTTTAAACCAAACTCGAGATTTTGAGAACGAGTTAAAGCCAAAACTTGGGAGATTTGACCCAGGTCGGCCTTCGCGATGAGGACTCCCCTCTTGAATTAGCAGCTTGGAAATAAGCCGAACCTGTTTATCGTCCTTGACCAGGAGTCTCGTGAACGTATTGGGGGGGGGGGGGGGGAAGGATGGTAGGGAAAGGCTATCGACAGGAAGAAAACCAGCCATTTGGGATGTGAGGTTGCTGGTGACCTCTGAACTTGGTTGTTTTCTTGCAGATGTTTTGTTATCCAGCTATAAAAACAGAAAAAAGCAAATCCTTCTAACACTGATGATGTTCCCTAGCTGGGTCATGAAATGTCTGCAAACGAATGTCTGTAAGAAAACCACTGAGTTCAGCCCTCCTTCTCCTCCTCTTCCTCCTCCCCTCTTCCTTCCCTTCACTCCTCCTTGCATTTTCCTCTTTCCCTTCTCTTCCTCCCCTTCATTTCTTCCCCTTCCTTCTTCCTCGTCCTCTGCTCCTTCTCCCTTCCTCTTCCTCTTCATTTCTTCTTTTTCCTCCTCCCCCTCCCCCTCTCTCTCTGCAAACCCCACTCCCTTTTAGCACTGATGGTGTTACTAAGACGGGTCATGAAACGTCGGCAAGGAAACCACCAAGCTCAGAGCGTAGTAAATGCTCCTGCACTTAAAAAAAAGTCAAGAGGTAACACCATCAGTGCTAGAAGGGAATGGGGCTTTGGAGTAGAGGAGGAGGAGGAAGATTAGGAGGAGGAGGAGGTGGAGGAGGAGAAGAGGAAGTGGAGTGGGGTCTTTGGTCCTCTCAGAGCTTGATGGTTTTTCTTGCAGACATTACGTGACCCAACTAGGACAACATCATCAGTGGTAGAACAATTTGATGTCATTTTGTGTACTAGGGCCTTGCTCTGTAAGTGTCGGTGGGAGGGGTCTTTGTGGGTCCTTCATTAGGCTGTTGTAGCGGTTAGCATGTTCATATGAGTTGGTAATTCCTTGATTGAGGTATCCTTTACTTCTTAATCGCTGGTCTAGTATTGACATTAATCTTGTCAACTGGCGGGACCAATTTTCTTTCCATTGTGGCTGCTTTCCAATGGCGGGTAGCTGTTGTTCCTCTCAACGTGCCTGTTGATAGCTTGGTTTCTCCGAGTGACAATTTTCCAGTTTTTGAAGTTGGCTTGTTCCAGGATGCTCACGTTTTTTCCCAGTTGAAACTAGGGATGGGTCTCTCCGTGTGTTGTGCAAGCAAAGAGTTTTCATCACGTCTTCGGCCTGCTGGCACGGTTGTGACTTGGGACTTGACGAAGGAAACTGAAGAGCAGGGGAGAAGTCCATCATCACAGCTTCCTCAAAATCCCGACAGGGATAATTTCCCCTTCTTCTTCCCATGCCTTTCCCTTTTGGCAAGTGTGGGATTTGTATCGGTTCACTCCCCCGCCCCCGGTGATCCATCTTGCTCCACCCATCCTCCAAACCAGGGGTGAAATTCAGCAGGTTCTCACAGGTTCTGGAGAACTGGTAGCAGAAATTTTGAGTAGTTCGGAGAACCGGCAAATACCATCTTTGGCTGGCCCCAGAATGGGGAGGGAATGGAGGTTCCTTCCCCTGGAGTGGGGAGGGAATGGGGATTTTATAGTATCCGTCCCCTGGAGTGGGATGAGAATGGGGATTTCCCAGTATCCTTCTTCTGGAATGGGATGAGAATGGAGATTTTGCAGTCTCCTTCCCTTGGAGTGGGAGAGAATGGAGATTTTGCAGTCTCCTTCCCCTGGAGTGCGGAGGGAATAGAGATTTTGCAGTATCCTTCCCTGGAGTGGGGAGGAAATGGGGATTTTACAGTATCCTTTCCCTGGAGTGGGAAGGGAATGGAGATTTTGCAGTATCCTTCCCTGGAGTGGGAAGGGAATGGAGATTTTACAGTATCCTTCCCTGGAGTGGGGAGGGAATGGAGATTTTACAGTATCCTTCCCTGGAGTGCGGAGGGAATGGATATTTTGCAGTATCCTTCCCCTGGAGTGGGGAGGGAATGGAGATTTTGCAGAATCCTTCCCTGGAGTGGGGAGGGAATGGATATTTTGCAGTATCCTTCCCCTGGAGTGGGGAGGGAATGGAGATTTTGCAATATCCTTCCCCTGGAGTGGGGAGGGAATGGAGATTTTACAGTATCCTTCCCTGGAGTGCGGAGGAAATGGGGATTTTACAGTATCCGTCCCCTGGAGTGGGAAGGGAATGGAGATTTCCCAGTATCCTTCCCCTGGAGTGGGGAGGGAATGGAGATTTTGCAGTATCCTTCTCCTGGAGTGCGGAGGGAATGGGGATTTTACAGTATCCTTCCCCTGGAGTGGGAGGGAATGGAGATTTTGCAGTATCCTTCCCTGGAGTGGGGAGGGAATGGAGATTTTACAGTATCCTTCCCTGGAGTGGGAAGGGAATGGAGATTTTGCAGTATCCTTCCCCTGGAGTGGGGAGGGAATGGAGATTTTACAGTATCCTTCCCTGGAGTGCGGAGGGAATGGGGATTTTACAGTATCCTTCCCCTGGAGTGGGGAGGGAATGGAGATTTTGCAAAATCCTTCCCCTGGAGTGGGGAGGGAATGGAGATTTTACAGTATCCTTCCCTGGAGTGCGGAGGAAATGGGGATTTTACAGTATCCTTCCCCTGGAGTGGGGAGGGAATGGAGATTTTGCAAAATCCTTCCCCTGGAGTGGGGAGGGAATGGAGATTTTGCAGTATCCTTTCCCTGGAGTGGGAAGGGAATGGAGATTTTACAGTATCCTTCCCTGGAGTGGGAAGGGAATGGAGATTTTACAGTATCCTTCCCCTGGAGTGGGGAGGGAATGGAGATTTTACAGTATCCTTCCCTGGAGTGCGGAGGAAATGGGGATTTTACAGTATCCTTCCCCTGGAGTGGGGAGGGAATGGAGATTTTGCAAAATCCTTCCCCTGGAGTGGGGAGGGAATGGAGATTTTACAGTATCCTTCCCTGGAGTGCGGAGGAAATGGGGATTTTACAGTATCCTTCCCCTGGAGTGGGGAGGGAATGGAGATTTTGCAAAATCCTTCCCCTGGAGTGGGGAGGGAATGGAGATTTTACAGTATCCTTTCCCTGGAGTGGGAAGGGAATGGAGATTTTACAGTATCCTTCCCCTGGAGTGGGATGAGAATGGAGATTTTGCAGTATCCTTTCCCTGGAGTGGGAAGGGAATGGAGATTTTACAGTATCCTTCCCTGGAGTGCGGAGGGAATGGATATTTTGTAGTATCCTTCCCCTGGAGTGGGGAGGGAATGGAGATTTTGCAAAATCCTTCCCCTGGAGTGGGGAGGGAATGGAGATTTTGCAAAATCCTTCCCCTGGAGTGGGATGAGAATGGGGATTTTGCAGTATCCTTCCCCTGGAGTGGGATGAGAATGGAGATTTTGCAGTATCCTTCCCCTGAAGTGGGGAGGGAATGGATATTTTGCAGTATCCTTCCCCTGGAGTGGGGAGAGAATGGAGATTTTGCAATATCCTTCCCCTGGAGTGGGAGGGAATGGGGATTTTGCAGTATCCTTCCTCTGCCACGCCCACCAAGCCCCGCCCACAGAACCGGTAGTGAAAAAAAGATAATGTCACCACTGCTCCCAATGCATAGTATAATTCACAGCATCTGCAGGACGAGGACAACCTGGCCTCATTGTGGCTTGTAACAGATGCCTTCTGCTCAGAAAGACGCTGTCTCCTAGCAGCTCCTGTAAGAATTATTATTTTCAGCTTCTTGTCAGATTTATGCCGAAGCTCTAGAGGTGGAAAGTTTGCTTCGGAGCCGGAAACGTGTTTTGCATATCGGCTCAGTCCAACGAGAACATCTTAAATGCATCTTGACTCCTACGGAAGGGACAGTCCTCAGCAGCTGGCGAGATGGCAAGGGGTTAAGCGCAGAATTCTCAATGTCTAAGCATCGACACTCTCCTCCATTCCAACCTCTGGCCGCATCTCTATGGTTTAGCTGTGTAGCAGAGTAGGAAGGGGCCTTGGAGGTCTTCTAGTCCAACCCCCTTCCCGCTCAAGCAGGAGATTCTATACCGTTCTGGACAAATGGCCCCGGCTTATTCTTGAAAACCTCGTTCTTCCAGGAGAAGAAGCAACGGGTGGAAGCCCATCAAGGAGAGGAGAACCTAGAACCAAGGAGAAAGTTCCTGACAGTGAGAATAGTTCATCAGTGGAACAGCTTCAGAAGTTGTGGGTGATCCCTTATTGAAGGTTTTCAAGAAGAGGTTGGACAGTCACTTGTCTGAAATCCTAGAGGGGTTCCTGCTTGAGCAGAGGGTTAGACTAGAAGACCTCCAAGGTCCCTTCCAGCCCTAGGATTCTGTGATGCTGAGAGAGATAAGATACATGATAGACAGAGGGATGGATGGATGGTAGAGTTTCCCCACAGAAGTTGTGGGTACACCATCAATGCAGGTTTTCAAGAAGAGATTTGTCTGAAATGGTGTCAGATCTGCTGCTTTAACAGGGGGTTGGCTAGAAGACCTCCAAGGCCTCCTTCCAGCTTTATGATTCTGAGAAGATAGATAGATAGATAGATAGATAGATAGATAGATAGATAGATAGATAGATAGATAGATAGATATGGATGGATGGATAGATGGATAGATTAGATACATGACAGAGATGGACGGATTGGTAAATGGATGGATGGATGAATGGATGGATGGATGGATGGCCAGATGAATGGATGGATGAATGGATAGCTAGCTAGCTAGATGGATGGATGGATGGTTGGATGGTTTGGATGGATGGATGGATGGATGGATGGACAGATGGATAGATAGATGGATACTAAGATACATGACAGATGGATGGACTGGTGGATGAATGGGTGGATGGATGGATGGGCAGAAGAATGGGTGGATGGATGGATGGATGGATGGATGGATGGATAGATAGATAGATATATGATAGACAGATGGATGAACTGGTAAATGGATGGATGGAAGGATGGATAGATGGAATGGCTTCCCTCCAGAAGAAGTGGGTGCTTCATCTCTGGAGGCTTCTAAGAAGAGACTGGGCAGCCACCTGTCTGAAATGGCGTAGGCACTCTATCATTGGCATTTTCCCAAAAGAGACTAATAATAATAATAATAATAATAAATACTTATTTCTTAGCCGCACCCTCTCCCGAAGGACTCGGGGCGGCGTACAATGGAACATATGAAATAAATATGTGGACGAAACAAACATATAGCAGAGACATATATCGAGACATACACAAGGAGGAGGTTAGCTGATAAATAAAACAATTAAAATACAGTATTTAAAAACCCCTAGATAATTAAATATAATTAAAATACCCAGTAAAAACCCTGTCAGGAGCGATATGGTTAGATCAAAGTTGAGCCAGGCCAGCTGCTTGGAATAGGTGGGTCTTAAGCTTAATACGAAAGGAGCGGAGGTCAGAGGTATTCCTAATATCCGGAGGGAGGTCATTCCACAGGGCTGGGCCCGCCACAGAGAAGGCTCTACTCCTAGGACTGTATAGGACCTCCTGCTTGAGCAGGTGGGTTGGACTAGAAGACCTCCGGGGTCCCTCCCAACTCTGTCGTTCTGTATTCTGAATGGGGAAACAATCCCCAGAGCCCACTGACCTTGTCATGCTGCTCCTTTCCCGGAGCCGGACTGAGCTGTTCCCACATCCCTTTTTCCCTGCAGGTGCTCCAAAGAATTAAAAGGACTGGTACGATAAAAAGATGGATTAAAAAAAAAAAACTGGTCCTCCTCACAGGTGCAATTTGCTTGACCTTCCTCCCGAGCTCTAGAAAACTTGGAGTTTCCGTTGCTGTCTCAATATTTACTGCGTAGCCCGAGTTCCCGATTAAATTATACGCCTGACATTTACCAAATTTTTATGTGACAATTTAGAAGAAAACTGGATGCACTAAACAGGCTTATTAATATTGCAGTAATGCGATTAGGTGAATATCATAGCCTCGGTGCTCGAAAGGGCTCGTGATTTATGGCGGAGGCCAGTTCCAGGACCGAAGGACCAACGGCGCGCCCGCTCTTTCGGAGAAAGGGTGAATTCCAACAAAGGGAAACAATGGCCTTTTTTAAAAAAGAAAAAGAAAAATTGAAGGTGGGACCATTAAACGGCCTCTTGACATCCTCTTGGGGGAGATGATTTTGCTTCATTGCAAAGCGCCGTGAAGCAAATTTTGCAGGCCTGAAATTACAATTCTCCCGCAGTCTCCTTTACAGCCTGAGAAACTAGGGAGGGTCCCTTCTGAGTCCCTTTCTCTGCTCATTAGGCAGCTATGGGGTCTCTTATCTGACTATTCCCTTGTCTCATCTCCCAACGTCCTTCTCATCTAGGCCTACAAGAATCTTGCTAGTCTGAAAGTACAATTCTCCCGCGGTCTCTTTTACAGGCTGAGTAACTAGGGAGGGTCCCTTCTGAGCTTCTTGCCCTGTCCATTGTGCAGCTGTGGGGTCAGCTGTCTCTTATCTGACCCTTCCCTTGGCAGTGTTTCTCTGCTCCATCTCACTTACGACTACAAGGGCCTTGCAATTCTGAAAGAACAAATCTCCCCCCCCCCATCTCCTTTACAGCCTGAGAAACTAGGGAGGGTCCCTTCTGAGTCTCTTTCTTCCACCCAGTATGCAGCTGCGAGGCTCAGGTGTCTCTTATCTGACCGTTCCCTTGGCTGGATCTCTTTTCCTGGTCTCCCAAGGCCTTTCCCGCTTACTGCAAGAACCTTGCAAGTCTGAAGGTACAATTCTCCCATTGTCTCTTTTACAGCCTGAGAAACTAGGGAGGGTCCCTTCTGAATCTCTTTCTCCATCCATTATGCAGCTGAGGGCTCAGACTGTTATCTGACCATTGCCTTGGTAGGGTCTTTTTCCCTCTCTCCTGCTTACCTGCTTACTACAAGAACCTTGCAAGTCTGAAAATACAATCCTTCAGCCTGAGAAACTAGGGAGGGTCCTTTCTGAGCTTCTTACTCCCTCCAATATCCAGGGCAGGTTATGGGGTCTCTTATCTGACCGTTCCCTTGACCGTGTCTCCCTGTCTCATCTCCCAAGGTCCTTCTCACCCAGCCTTCCAAGAATCATGCGAGTCTGAAATTACAATTCTCCCACTGTCTCTTTTACAGCCTGAGAAACTAGGGAGAGTCCTTTTTGAGTCTCTTTCTCCACCCATTATACAGCTGAGGGCTCAGCTGCCTCTTATCTGTTGTCTTTTTTCCTGGTCTCTCAAGGTCTTTCCAGCTTACTGCAAGAACCTTGCAAGTCTGAAAGTACAATTCTCCCACTGTCTGTTTTACAGCCTGAGAAACTAGGGAGAGTCCTTTTTGAGTCTCTTTCTCCACCCATTATACAGCTGAGGGCTCAGCTGCCTCTTATCTGTTGTCTTTTTTCCTGGTCTCTCAAGGTCTTTCCCGGTTACTGCAAGAACCTTGCAAGTCTGAAAGTACAATTCTCCCACTGTCTCTTTTACAGCCTGAGAAACTAGGGAGAGTCCTTTTTGAGTCTCTTTCTCCACCCATTATACAGCTGAGGGCTCAGCTGACTCTTATCTGTTGTCTTTTTTCCTGGTCTCTCAAGGTCTTTCCCGGTTACTGCAAGAACCTTGCAAGTCTGAAAGTACAATTCTCCCACTGTCTGTTTTACAGCCTGAGAAACTAGGGAGAGTCCTTTTTGAGTCTCTTTCTCCACCCATTATACAGCTGAGGGCTCAGCTGACTCTTATCTGTTGTCTTTTTTCCTGGTCTCCCAAGGTCTTTCCCGGTTACTGCAAGAACCTTGCAAGTCTGAAGGTACAATTCTCCCACTGTCTGTTTTACAGCCTGAGAAACTAGGGAGGGTTTCTTTCTTCACCCCTTAGGCAGCTCTGGGCTACGCTGCCTCTTATCTGCTCATTCCTTTGATAGCACCTCTTCGGTTCATCTCCCAAGGTCATTACCACAAGGTGGTCACCATCCCGTGGGACCCCAGGAAAGTTGCAAAAGGGGATGACGTGACCTCAGGACACTGCGACCGTCGTAAGTCTGAGTCAGTTTCCAAGCGTCTGAGCTTCGACCACAGGGATGCTACAATGGTCGTAAGTGTGAAAGACGTTCGGATATCCTTTCCCTCTCCCCGTGTCGTCGTAACTTAAAATAGTCACTAAATGAATAGTTGTAAGTCGAGAACTATCTTTAAAAATGACATGATGTTCTTTTTCTGGTTTTTTTTTTTTTGTTTGTTCTTGCTCCGAGAAATATTTTATCTTAGGCTGAATTCCCTTTTTTCCGTGTCTTCTTCAAAATGCACGTCCTCCTTGCCAAATTGGGAGGCCCGTTACATCTGATCCCTAAATGTAAAAGAGTCTCCCTTTTTTTAAAGCCCCGCTGTAACTTCAGACGGTCGCTAAACGAACTCCCGTTAAGCGGAGGACTCTCTGTACAGGAGAACTGAGCGAGAATGAATTTTAGGGCTATTTTAAGAGGCCTCGGCTTCACTAGCGCCGAGCAATCTCTTCCTCATTTATTCCTCCGTGGAGTAAGCCCCCCCTCCATAGCAACTCAGAGGAGTTACAATGCGGGCTCGGGACAATGGATTTGGCTTCAATGAACCTTTTCCATTAAATGTGCCCCTTTTGCACTCCAATAGAATTATCTTCTGACCCAAGAAATGCGGAGAGGAGTGCAAAAAATAGGCGAGGGAACATCGCCTCTCAACCCTGGGTGTTATTTATGGGTGTGTTTGCTCAGGGATCGGATTTGGCCGCTCCATTTCGGCAAGGGGTGGGGTGGGGGAAACGTGCAGTTTGAAGAGGACACGGAAAAACATGGAATCCAGCCTAAAATAAAATATTTCTCAAAAATAAAGTCATTTAAAAGGTAGTTCTCGACGTACGACCATTTTGTTTAGTAACCGTTCGAAGTTACAGCAGCACTGGGGGTGGGGATAGGGGAATGATTTGGGATTATTTTTCCCACACGTATGACCATCGCTAACTGACTCGTATTGACGACGTAAATCCCCTTTGGCGGCTTTCCGACGAGCAAAGTCGATGGGGAAGCCTGATTCGCTTAACAGCCGAGGCAAGAAAGGTAGTAAAATGGGACACCAAAGTTCACTAAACTTTATTGTTTTTAAAGATCAAAACATTTAATAAAAATTATTTATTAAAAATAAAAAAAAATAAAGTTCACTAAACGACGGTCTTGCTTAGAGGTGGAAATTTTGGCCTCTCGTTGTGGTCGTACCAAGTTGAGGACCCCGACGTAGAACGTAGAATAACAGCATTGGAAAGGGACCTTGGAGGTCATCTAGTCCAACCCCCCCCTGCTCGAGCAGGAAGACCCCTTTGTCATTCCAGTCTGAGGAATTCTGGGAGTTGAAGCTCACAAGGCTTAGCATTGTCAAGTTTGGAGACCCCTGCAGTAGAACGTAGAATCCTAAGGCTGGAAGGGACCTTGGAGGTCATCCAGCCCAACCCCCTGCTCAAGCAGAAGACCACTTTAGGGGGTCAAAACGTACCCTCTCTCTGTCCCTCGTCGTGGCTCGTAACGCAGTCCCATGATTCCCACGATAGGCTCCCGTCCCCGTTTTGAGAGCTCCCGTGCCCGTTGGAAAGGCCCACCGTTCCCCAGAGCTCCCTTGTGGGGTTTGATGCCGCTTGACAGCCGGGGTGACGAATTGAAGAGGGGAGATAGACTTATATTTCATACCTGCCCAGGGCAGGAGAAATGCATCACCTCCGCAATCGTCGTTTCCCTCTTTCCCCCAGGCCTCAAATCGGGCAGCCAAAGAGACAAGGGAGCCGTTTCCAAAGTCTGCTGCGCTGTAAAAGAGGAAGAATTCAACATAATCGCGTTTAAGGATGTCTCAACGGGGGACGCGCTATTATTTGATAACGGATAAATCAGGAAATATTGCCTATCGGAGAGATTTGAGAGGGGGAGGCGGAGAACAGACAGAGTCACAGGATCAAATCTGATAACCTGGTTGTTGTTTTTTAAAAAACATCATAGAATGATTTGGAGAGATTCAAAAGCTCGATTTGGGGCAGAAAAACAGAGCAGGAAGGGACCTGGGAGGTCATCTAGTCCAACCCCCTACTCAAGCAGGAGACCCTAGGCCACTTCAGACAGGGAGCTGTCCAGATTCTTCTTGAAAGCCTCCAGTGATGAAGACGCCAAAATGTCTGTTCCTCCAATTAATTGTTCTCACTGTTAGGAAATTTCTCCTTAGTCCTAGGTTGGATGCCTGGTTGAATAAGTTTCACTACTCTTCAGTCCCCTCTAGTGAGCTGGGCAAGGTTATAAATTCAAGAAAGAAAAGAAGAAAAGAAGGGAGGGAAGAAGAAAGGAAGGAAGGAAATGAATGGAAGGAAGGAAGGGGGGGAGGGAAGGAAGGAAATGGGAGAGAGGGAGGAAGGAAGAACTGAAGTAAGGAAGGAAGGAAAGAAAGAAGGAAGGAAAGGAAGGGAGAGGAGGAGGGAGGAAGGAAGAAGGAAAGGGAGGGAAGATAGAAAGAAGAGAATAAAGGAAAGGAAGGAAGGATGGATGGGGGAGGGAAGGAAGGAAGGAAATGGGAGAGAGGAAAGAAGGAAGGAAGTGAAGGAAGGAAGGAAAGAAAGAATGAAAGGAAGGGAGAGAGGGAGGATGGAAAGGAGGGAGGAAGGAAGAGAAGAGAAGGGAAGGGAGGGAGGGAGGAAATAAATGAAAGGAAGGAAGGAAGGGGGAGGGAAGGAAGGAAATGGAAGGAAGGGAGGGAGGGAAGAAGGAAGGAACTGAAGGAAGGAAAGCAAAAAGGAAGGAAGGAAGAAACAGGAGAGAGGGAGGGAGGAAATGGCTAGCTCTGGTGAGATGGGCTGGTATATATATATTTATATTTTCAATACTAAAATGGCCAGAGTCGAAGGATTAATCAGGAGTCTGTGGAGCCATAGCTAAGCCCACCACTCTCGCCATTGGTCAAAACCCACTACTTCCCCCGCCCACCATCCAGGTAGTGATTGGTGGAGGGCTTCCCTCCTGCAGGTAAGCCCACCAATAGGGGCAGCATAAGGGGCAGCCCCTTCCCCATCCTCCTTTACCAAGCCGCCCTGTGTGCCAGCTGGGGAATTCTGGGAAGCGAAGGCCTTGCATGCTTGCCTGGGGAATTCTGGGAAGCGAAGGCCTTGCATGCCTGCCGACTGAAGGAATTCTGGGAACTGAAGTCCACTCCTGATAAACTCTTCCCGTGGGGAAAACACCACACATTAACACACCACCAAACAGGTGGAAGGTGCAAACTCGAGCATTGGAAATTTGCAATTTCAATATTTGGGCCGCGGCTGCCTTCCTTTAGCGAAGTCGGGACTCAAGGATGGGAAAAGAGAGCAAACGGGGAGAGGGGGGGGGGAGATCCTTGGCTCCCCCTCCCCCAAATCTTCCTCTGCTTCTCTTCCCGAAAAGATTTACGGGTTCGAAAGCTGCCAACTCCAGCTTTCCGTCCCCAAGTTGTTTATGGCTGCAACCACTGCTAATGTTGTTGTATTTCTTTCGGTTCTTGGTGCTCCACAGCCAAATTACTGTGACTAATGTACTTCTATAAATTTTTGTAACCATCTTCATGGCTGCTGTTGGGAGGATGAAGTATCAACGGCTTTGGAGCGAATTTAAGGGGGGGGGGGAGAACCGGGAAAAGGTTGCCTCTCCCCCCCTGCGCTCTCTTCCATATTCTTCTAAACATGGCACAAATATCGTCAAGTTTTTCCTTGATATCAATTTCCCGGTAAGGGCAAAGCCGTCGGAAGGAGGGAGGATTGGGTGGGGGGGCAGAGAAGGAGGGGGAGCTTCATATCCCCCCCCCAGTTTCAAATGAATAGTGACAGCGGCTTATTGGAGAAATGGCCGCGCTACATCTTCCCTCGGAGGTGCCAAAAAGTGCATTTCCGAGAGGAAAATATGCCAAGCCACATTGAAGTCGGCGTGCAAGGAAGAAAAATTGAGAGCTTATCCTGCATCGACGGAGGGAGAGCCTCGAGATCACGCCAAGTGTTCGTACCACTTTATAAGGCCTTGGCAAGAGCCCCCTTGGAAAATTGCACGCCAGTTTCGGTTGCCACGGTGTAAAAAAAATATATATGAAGAACGAATTGGGTATGTCTAGCTTAAGAGAAAGAAGGACTAGGGGAGACATGATAGCAGTCTTCCAATATCTCAGGGGCTGCCCCAAAGAAGAGGGAGTCAAACTATTCTCCAAGGCACTTGAGGGTAGAACAAGAAGCAATGGGTGGAAACTAATCAAGGAGAGAAGCAACTTAGAACTGAGGAGAAACTTCCTGACAGTTAGAACAATACAGAAGTTGCCTCCAGAAGTTGTTGAAGCCCCAACTCTGGAAGTCTTTAAGAAGATGTTGGATAGCCATCTGTCTGAAACGGTATAGGGTTTCCTGCCTAGGCAGGGGGTTGGACTAGAAGACCTCCAAGGTCCCTTCCAACTCTGCTATTGTATTGTACTGTATTATATGTGGAGATTCTGGAAAGAGTGCAGAGAAGAGCAACAAAGAGGATTAGGGGACTGGAGGCTAATGCACAGGTATAGTATAGGTGGCACCTGGCTCACTAGTAGTAACTAGGAGAGGGATTTAGGAGTCCTAGTGGAAATAGGAGCCAGTGTTGTATTGCAGCAGCAAAAAAAGCCAACGCAATCTGCATCAACAGAGGGAGAGAATCCAAATCACGTGAAATGCTAATGCCACTTTATAAGGTCTTGGGAAGGCCACATGTGGATTCCCGCATTTGTGGCTAAAATGAGACGAGAACTCACTGTCCCCCTAACTCTAACCCTAACCCCCACCCCCATTTCTAGCCTGACGCCTTCATTACAAGACCAAGGGCTAGATTAGACCATTACTAATCCTCTGAGTTATTAGCCTCCTCTCTCTCTCTCTCCAAGGAAACAAGTTTTTCTGGGTTGCAAAAGGAAAAGAAGAGTTTGGAGGAAGGAGAAGGGCCTGGCCTGGCCCCTCCCTCATTTCACTGAAATGGATTGCAGTGGGCAAAGTTAAAATTTTGGCAATCCCAATAGAAAATGCTTTAATTACATTTGCACAAAACTGGAAAAATAATTATACGCCAACAGAAGAAAACGTAGTGAAAACAAATATTGCAATGTGCAGAGATGGATAGGCACACGAAAGAATTAAAAGAGAAAGAAGAATCTGAATATGATTCCGTATGGGATTTATTGTAAAATTGGCTAGAGGAAAGGGGGAAAAAAGCAGGAAAGCAAAAAAGAAAGGAAGAAAGATCAACAAATTAATGAACAACTACAAAACCAGAAAACGATTAAAAGACAGAAATCCCGTAGCAAATAAATATTATACAAAACGACTCAAATGTTATACATAAGATATGTAGAATGTTATATAGAGAATGAAACAAAAATGTATGAAATAATATAAATGCACATACATATAAAGCTATAGTTATAAAAGATTTATTTGCATAGATAAAAGAATCACAACAGATATGTTAAAAAATGCAAAGATGTGAAGTTTGAACAAACAAAATAAAAAGTTTTTAAAAATGAATTAGGAGGTCTTCGTAATTAGCTGAAGGAAGGTGTCAAAACAAGGGGTTCTGCTTAGTTAAGTCAGTTTACTGTTAACTGGGGGGGGGGGTTCCTCCAAAGTTTGGCTGCTGGCTGAGGGATTCTGGGAGTTGAAGTCCACCAGTCTTAAAAGGGCGGAGGAGTGGAAAGGTCATGTTCTAAACCATGGAGAAGCTTCCCTAGCTGGTTGCAGAGGGGACTCTATACCATAGAGATGGGATGTGGGTTGATCTTGTGGTTGTTGGACATGCTGTGCAGCTGGAGCTCCTGAGGCTTCTGTGACCAACAGGAAGTCACCTACTCTTTGCACGTTCTCAGAAGTCCTGGGAAAAAGCAGGTGGTCTGAAGTCTCGGAGAGAAGCCATGTCTGTGTGGAACGGGAGACCCAATGTAGGCTTCAACCCAAGGCTTTTATCCATTATTGGACACTAAAGTTTTACGAGTGATGTTTTGGGCCACCGAAACCAGGAGATTAAAATCTTGGCCATATCTGTTGTCCTCCTGCTTCTCCTTTTCAAAGGAAGGGAGAACTTCTGATCTCCTGCAGGTTGGTGGGTCAACTCCAGGATGGGTTGTTGGGGTCCTTGTATCATTTTGGGGAGATAGTCTTTGGGGCTAAGAAGAAATGGGGCAGGCCTTTTTGTCTGACTTGGTCTAGGGTCTCCTGCTTGAGGAGGGGGTTGGACTAGAAGACCTCCAAGGTACCCTCTAACTCAGTTATTCTGCTATTCTGTATGATGGTGTCTCCTGCTTGAGCAGGGGGTTGGACTAGAAGACCTCCAAGGTCCCTTCCAAGCTCTATTCTGATGGATTGATTGGAATGGTCTAAGATCTTCTGAATGAGCAGAGGGTTGAAGACCTCCAAGGTCCCTTCCAGCTCTATTCTGATGGATTGATTGATTGATTGATTGAAATGGTCTAGGGTCTCCTGCTTGAGCAGTGGGTTGGACTAGAGGATCTCCAAAGCCCCTTCCAGCTCTGTTCTGATGGATTGATTGATTGAAATGGTCTAGGGTCTCCTGCTTGAGCAGAGGGTTGGACTAGAAGACCTCCAAGGTCCCTTCCAAGCTCTATTCTGATGGATGGATTGGAATGGTCTAAGATCTTCTGAATGAGCAGGGGGTTGGACTAGAGGACCTCCAACGTCCCTACCAGCTCTATTCTGATGGATTGATTGATTGATTGATTGAAATGGTCTAGGGTCTCCTGCTTGAGCAGTGGGTTGGACTAGAAGACCTCCAAGGTCCCTTCCAGCTCTATTCTGATGGATTGATTGATTGAAATGGTCTAGGGTCTCCTGCTTGAGCAGAGGGTTGGACTAGAAGACCTCCAAGGTCCCTTCCAAGCTCTATTCTGATGGATGGATTGGAATGGTCTAAGATCTTCTGAATGAGCAGAGGGTTGGACTAGAAGACCTCCAAGGTCCCTTCCAGCTCTATTCTGATGGATTGATTGATTGAAATGATCTAGGGTCTCCTGCTTGAGCAGAGGGTTGGACTAGAAGACCTCCAAGGTCCCTCCCATCTCTCTTACCCTGTAAGAAAGTGTTTCCTGCT
This sequence comes from Natrix natrix natrix, assembly GCA_029891615.1. NCBI lineage: Eukaryota > Metazoa > Chordata > Lepidosauria > Squamata > Natricidae > Natrix > Natrix natrix. Next base: position 165,134 of record JAKRSK010000281.1, on the reverse strand, counting down.
TGAGCAGGGGGTTGGACTAGAAGACCTCCGAGGTCCCTTCCAGCTCTATTCTGATTGATTGAAATGGTCTAGGGTCTCCTGCTTGAGCAGAGGGTTGGACCAGAAGACCTCCAAAGGTCCCTCCCAACTCTGTCATTCTCTTAATCCCACCTCGCAGCCCCCTAGTAACCTGGCCCTCCTCTTTCTGTCTCGCAGGCCCCAAAATGGCTCTATGATCCTCTACAACAGGAAGAAGGTGAAATACCGCAAAGATGGATATTGCTGGAAGAAACGGAAAGATGGGAAGACCACCAGGGAAGACCACATGAAGCTGAAGGTCCAAGGCGTGGAGGTAGGTGGCTTGGCTTTAAAACTTCTCCAGAACTTTTGGTGCGTGGCTTCTAAGCCCGTCTTTGATCTTCCTGTGGCATGGGGGAAGGTCCTCAAACATGGTGCAGACTCTCCTTGGTTTTCCTGGCTGTCTTCTCCAGGTTCCTCTGATCCTTTGAGAAGAAGGATCTTCTCCTTGTGACTTCCCTTGGTTTTCCTGACCGTCTTCTCCTGGTCCCCCTGATCCTTTGAGTAGAAGGACTTTCTCCTTGTGACTTCCCATGGTTTTTCCTGACCGTCTTCTTCTGATAATTGCTTTGTATCCTGGTGGGAAGGAATGGCCTTTATCTCTGTGTGAGATTGTGAGGAGATTCTCTGGTTTTATTTATTGGCTTCTGTCGTTGGCGAAGCTACAGGGTCCAAAATATGGAAATGGAGGGGGGTGGGTTCTGTTTTTTGGCTGGTCTACCAGTAGATCTCTCTTGGCTCTGTTTTTTCTCCATTCTGCTTCGGGTGGATTTCTCCCCCGTGCGTTATGCAACTTTTCCTGGCCGAATCGTTTGAAAACTGTTTTGCTTAGCAGAGGGGAAAGTAAAAATAATAATAACAATAATAATAATTGCAACGATGGAAGGTCTTTTATTTTTCCCATTGTCCTTGCCAGTGTTTATGTCCAGGCCGGGAAAAGTCACAAACTAACCAGGTTGTTTGTGTTTCTGGTGCTGTAGGATTTAAGTGACGTCTCAGGAATAGCAAGAACGCTTTAAAAAGAAAAAGAAAAACCAAACGATTTTGGCCTGAAGGGTGCATGTATTGTGAAAAAAAGTATTATTTTGCTTTATTTGCTGCCTACGAGTCCTCCTTAGCAGGGGACACCGACTCTCGGTTTTGATTGATCTCGTTTCTCTTTTTCGGCTGCGCGGTTTTGACATATAAAAAAAATTGAAAAGCCGCCTTAAACCGACAAACACACACAAAAAAGGGAAGTATAAAACGTCCCTTGCTATAGGTCTGCAGGTGTTTTTCGCGTTGTTGTTCTGTGTAGTGTTGATAACGTGTGTCACACCAAGATGGAAAATCCTGGGCCGGTTAAAGAATGAGAATGGGTGCCGGATCAGTTAAAGAAAATCTTTATTAAATGTTTTACAGGTGGCATCTCCCCCCCTTTGGCAAAAAAAGGGTTTAGTAATTTATTTACCAAATGCTGGAAATGCAGTCAGACCCCAGGGGACTTACTGTCACATGTGGTGGACGGGCATCAGAGCAGGAAAATATTGGGAGAAAATATGTAGCTGGGTGGAAAAGATAATTAAGCGGAATATAGCTCTGAAACCAGAAGTACTATTGCTTGGGCATAATACCAGAAGGTTATCTATGTTTTTAAAAATGGAAAAAAAAACCCTGTCTAATAAAAATAATTAAAAATAAAAATACTGGAGGGTTACGATAAAGGGGACCACATACTTAGTTCTTCATATACTGAAAGCAGCATGGATTATATTTGCAAAAATACTGATAAAATGAGAACACCCCGCCAGATGCGGAAGTCATTCAAAAAATTTTTAGATTGTGCCGAAATGGACAGACTAACTTTAAAAATAAAAGATACAGAAGACAGAATCTCACTTGATACGGAATACATTTTGTGACGGGTTAGAGATAAGAGGTGGAAATTAGAGGAAGAAAGAGTATGAATGTACATATTTAAAAAATCTATTCTGATGGGTTGAAATGATAGAGGGTCTCCTGCTTGAGCAGAGGGTTGGACTAGAAGACCTCCAAGGTCCCTTCCAGCTCTGTTCTGATTGATTCATGGATTAAAATAGTCTAGGGTCTCCTGCTTGAACAGGGGGTTGGGCTAGAAGACCTCCAAGGTCCCTTCCAACTCTATTCTGATTGATTGATGGATTGAAATGGTCTAAGGTCTCCTGCTTGAGCAGGGGTTGGACTAGAAGACCTCCAAGGTCCCTTCCAACTCTGTCATCCTATTCTACTCCAAAATACGGAAAACAGTGAACATGTGAAGTCTGGCTCAGCATCTGTGGCATGAAACACCTGCAAAAAAAGAGTTGCTTAGAACATTTTGCAGTTTTCTTAAGAGGGGATTTTATTGCCCCCCCCACCCCCCGTCCTCCTCCCCCGGTCAAAATGACAAGGGGAGAAAATAATTCTGCTCCTGCCTACCTTTCAAGCCATTTCGACATTCACCTGGTTACGCAGGCGGCGTGGCCATGCAGCCGTACGGGCCTGCGTGGTTTTGAACGTGGGGTGGGGGTGGCGGCAGGGGGGTGGGTGGGAGGGAGGCGGGTGTTTGTGTGTGTGTGTGAAAACTGGGAGGTGCAATGAAGCTAATTAATAGCGCAAGGATTAACGGTGCAAGGATCCCTGCGCAGGCCACGCCGGGTACAATGATTGGGAACACGGAGCGCAATTGCGGCTATTAGACACTCTGTGTGTGTGTGTGTGTGTGTGTGATTGCAGAAAGGTGATTCACAAAGCTTTAGAAAGAACGAAGTGCGAATTATGCTCCAGCCATGCCGAAGAAGTTTTGTCGGAGTTGAGTTCACATCAGGCCAGCACAAGAAAAAAAAAAACGACCGTGTTTCCCCGAGAATAAAACAGGGTCTTATGTTCTTTCGACCCCCAAAATAAGCGCTTGGCCTTGTTTTGGGGGAGGGCTTATTATTTTGGGGGTGCAGGAGGCGGCGAGTGGGGTCACCTCGTGGCTGCTGCTGTGTCGCAAGATTTTCGGGGGGGGGTTATTTTAGCGCATAAGCCCCATTGGTCTTATTATCCGGGGAATGTCTTATTTTGGGGGGAAACGGGGTATTTTTGATACGGATGCATCTTTCTGTGAGGGGCAGCCGTGGCCTTCGAGTACATCTCTCAACCTTTGGAGGGGCGCATTGCAGAAAAAAGGGGTGATATGGGTTTTTTTTTGGGGTGGGTGGGTGGGGGTGGGAAGCGTCCTCAGACCTACCCGAATGCCGTTTTTAACCCTTCTCCCAATCCATCATCCCCTGCTTGAAATTCTAATTAGTCAACGTCCCTGGTGATGTGTTCGTAATCAATTTGCCATAATTAAAAAAAAAAAAATTGCAACTAATAAATAGAGTTAGAGCTGAGAGCTTTAAAAAAACAAACAAAACACCCTTGGTTTCTTTCGGGGCAGAATTTACAGCTGGTTGGCTTAGTTAATGGGTTTCCTTTCCTTTCTTTTTTTTCCAGGAGAGTAAAAATTCTATAAATATCCAAGAATTATGCCTTTGAATGCCGGTGGGGTCCTCTTTGTTGCTTAGGGTAGGGGGATACATAAGAAGCCCTATCCGTCTTTTCTTCTTTGCGTGAAAGAGAAAGCGAGGGACAACCTCTGCGGGAGAAAAGGGGGAAAAAACACCACCAAAAAACATTATTCATTTAAAAAAACAATTCGTCGACAGGCAGAGTAAGTAACGGTAAAGGTTCCCTTCGCACATGCAGGCTAGTCGCTCCCGACTCTAGGGGGCGGTGCTCATCTCCGTTTCAAAGCCGAAGAGCCAGCGCTGTCCGAAGACGTCTCCGTGGTCCTGTGGCCGGCAGGACTCAACTCGCGAAGGCGCACGGAACGCTGTTTCCTTCCCACCAAAATTGTGGTTAACTATTTTTCTACTTGCGTTTTTTAACGTGCTTTCGAACGGCTAGGTTGGCAGAAGCTGGGACAAGTCACGGGAGCTCACTCCGTTACGCAGCGCTAGGGGATTCGAACCGCCGAACCGCCGACCTTTCTGATCGACAAGCTCAGCGTCTCAGCCTCTGAGCTGCCACCTCAGTGGCGACAGACGGTGGCGGGTTAGAAAATTCAGCCGCAAGCATTGGCTACAGTCCTCAACTTATGGAGCCCAACACTTCTGTTGTTAAGCGAGATATTTCTTGTTTTGCCTTTACTTTACGACTTTTCTTGCCACGGCCGTTGTTGAGTGAATCTGGCTCGCCCCGAAGGTCGCAAAAGGGGATCATGTGACCCCGGGGAACGCTGCCAACCGTCGTAAGTACATGCCAGTTGCCAAGCATCTGAATTTCTGATCCTGTGATCATAGGGATGCGATAAAGATCGTAACTGTTTAATTGGTCCTAAGTCCCTTTTTCTAGTTGTGCTGCTGTAACTTTGAACGGTCACTAAGTGAAGGGAAAGTTGCCACCAGAAGTTGTGAGAGCTTCATCCCTGGAGGTTTTCAAGAAGAGACGGGACTGCCCTCTCTTAGAAATGGTGTGGGGTCTCCTGCTTGGGCCCCGGGGGGTTGGACTAGATGACCTCCAAGGTCCCTTTCAACTCTGTTAGTCTGTTATTATTCTGGTATTCAGACGTTGTGGGACCTTCATCCCTGGAGGTTTTCATGAAGAGACTGGATTGCCCTCTGTCAGAAATGGTGTGGTGTCTCCTGCTTGGGCCCCGGGGGGTTGGACTAGATGACCTCCAAGGTCCCTTCCAACTCTGTTAGTCTGTTATTATTCTGTTATTCAGATGTTGTGGGACCTTCATCCCTGGAGGTTTTCATGAAGAGACTGGATTGCCCTCTGTCAGAAATGGTGTAGGGTCTCCTGCTTGGGCCCCGGGGGGGTTGGACTAGATGACCTTGAAGGTCCCTTCGAACTCTGTGAATCTGTTAAAGTTAGAATAGATGAAGGGACCTTGGAGGTCTTTTAGTCCAACCCCACTGCTCAAAAGAGATCTGTGGCCTCTTTCTAGGAACATGGGGCTTCCTGCCTGAGCAGGGGGTTGGGCTAGAAGACCTCCGAGGTCCCTTCCAACTCTGTTAGTCTGTTATTATTCTGGTATTCTGAAGCT
>JAKRSK010000281.1:80000-155000 GCA_029891615.1 Natrix natrix natrix | reverse complement strand
ATGATGGCTCCTTTCCTTTCCAGTGTTATCCATTTCGTTTAGTGTCAGTTCAAAGTTTTAAAAAGTGACTTAGGACCGTGTTTCACGCTTAACGACCGTTGTAGCCTTCCCCCCCCCGTGGTCACGTGATCAAAATTCAGACCCTGGGCTCCTGGCTCGTACTTATGACGGTTGCCGCGTCTCTTCCAGCGAGCAAGGAGGAAGCCAGGTTCACTTAATGACCATGTGACAAGCTTAAACAATGGCAGGGATTCCCTTAAGCCTGGCAAGGAAGATCTGTCAAATGGAGCCTATTTCACTTAGCCACGGAAATTGGTGTGTGTGTGTGTGTGTGTCCATTGTGGTCGTAAGTCGAGAACTAACTAAATCAGCCTGCTTTTATGGAACAGAACCGGAATAGAATAACAGGGTTGGAAGGGACCTTGAAGGTCCTCTAGTCCAACCCCGTTTGACTGTGTTTTTTTTTCATCTGGTCTACCTTGAAGGCCCGGGAGGTCACAAGCGTATGTGTGTCTTTGTGTGTTTGTGTTAGGTGTGTTCTTTGGGGCCTAATCCATCCCTGCTTCTTGCAATGGCACCCCACTTCCCCACGCCGGACCCACAGGCGCCCCCCCCTTTCTCATCCAGCAGGGCCGATCAACAAACATTGAATTATTAATCGCGGCGGAGATTAATTAGGAAGCGTAACGGTAAGGAACTCTACGGTGATGGATTCGCAAAGCCGAAAATTACGTTCCATGAAAAAGGGAGCAGGGGAAATATATTAGGGAAGCCCCCTTGTTTTGCGGAGTTTGGCCGCTGAGACCTCCTCTTTTTATTTTGCAGCCCCAAAATCAAATTGAATTTCCCAATTAAAACCCAGCATCCGTCTTTGCAAGGCAGGATGACCTTGGCTTTGTCCGTCCCTTGCTTGCGATCGCCTGGCCCTCCCCTCCTGCCTGGTTTGGCACTCGCCTCCGAGAGGAGGGGAGGGGGGGGCGTAGCGTGTACGCGGGTTAATTCTCCATGCCTGGCTGATCCTTTTCGGGTGGGTGGGTGGGGGGCTTGTGGGGCTGCCTCCCCTGTCTTGGCTGAGCACGTTTGGAGGCTGCCAGCAACTCGTCTCAGTGGCCCCAAACGGACTTCAACGCCACGGATGGAAAGGCTGCTGGGGCCCAGTTCTCCCATCATCCCACGTCCTACTGGTGCCATAATAGCCTGGTTCTTAGATAGATAGAAATGTTCAAGGTAGGGAGATAGATAAAAGAGAGGTGGGGGGGGGTAGGTAGATAGGCAGGTAGTTAGATAAGAGAGAGAGAGAGAGAGAACAGATAGGTAGATAGGTAGATAAGATAGATAAATAGGTAGGGAGGTAGGGAGATAGATAGATAGATGATAGATAGATGATAGATAGATAGATAGATAGATAGATAGATAGATAGATAGATAGATAGATAGATAGTAGATAGATAGACAGGAGAGATAAGAGTGAGGGAGATGGATGGATGGATGGACAGACAGATAGGGAGAGAGAGAGAAAGACAGACAGACAGACAGATAGATGATAGATAGAAGATAGATAGATAGATAACAATCAGACAGACTGACAGGCAAGACAGAAAGAGAGAGACAGAGAGAGGAAAAGAGAGAGGGGGGAAAGAGAGAGAGATGATAGACAGAAAGACAGACAGACAGACAGACAGACAGACAGATAGATGCAGTAGATAGAGAAGATAGATAGATAGATAGATAGATAGATAGATAGATAGATAGATAGATAGATAGATAGAGGATAGATAGAGTTGGAAGGGACCTTGGAAGTCATCTAGCCCAACCCCTTCTTGAATAGGAGAGCCTATATGACAAATGGCTCTTCCTGAAAACCTCCTGTGATCGAGTACCCACAATGTCTGGAGGGAAGCCCTTTCTTCGTTCCTTCGTTCCTTCCTCCTTCCTTCCTTTCTTCACTTCATCTGTCTATCTTGCATCTTCTCTCTCTCTCTCTCTCTGAATCATAGCGTTGGATGGGACCTTGAAGGTCTTCTAGTCGAACCCCCTCCTCAAGCAGGAGAGCCTGTGCCATCTCAGACAGGTGGCTGTCCAATCCCTTCTTGAAAACCTCCAGGGATGCAGTGCCCCCAACTTCTGGTGGCCTGCTGTTCCGCTGGTTCATTGTCCTCACTGTCAGAGAATTTCTCCTCCGTTCCAGGTTGCTTCTTCTCCTGCCTTCAGGTGCTTTGGAGGGCAGGTTGCCCAAAAGGGGTTCTTGAACCTTCTGGAGATCTTCTGTACGATCTACAGCAGCACTTTGGCCTTGGAGATGGGCCAGGGACAGGGACCAGAATCGGTCTCCTCTGCTTGCCGTGTCTAGTTTAAGGAAGAGAAGGACCAGGGGGGGACGGGGACATGAGAGCATCTTCCAACATTTGAGGGGCTGCCCCAAAGAAGAAGAGGAAGGGGTCCACTTATTCCCCAAAGCTCCTGAAGGCAGGAGAAGAAGCAACGGATGGAAACTAATCAAGGAGAGAAGCAACCTGGAACTAAGGAGAAACTTCCTGAACGTGAGGACAATTCATCAGTGGAACAGCTGGCCACCAGAAGTCCTGGTGCTCCATCACCGGACACTTGTAAGAAGACAACCACTTCTTTGAAACGGTATAATGTTTCCTGCCCGAGCGGAGGGTCAGACTTGAAGACCTCCAAGGTCCCTTCAGACTCAGATGTTCTGCAGATGTTCGAACTTTGCCAAAACCCAGACAAAAACAGGACGGGACCCTCACCCGCGAGGTTGCTTTGATCCTCCCCCTGGTGGGGTCTTCTCCTTTCTTTTCCTCCTTTTCTTTTCTTCCTCTCTTTTTTATCTGCCCTCTGAAGTCGTCCTCCAGGCTCCCGCCTCGTTCATAAAACGCAAGGCCTCTGTCATCCCTCCTCTCCCTCCTCTCCCTGCTCTTTTCTTCTCTTTTTTCGTCTCCATCCCTTGTTCTTTCCAGGACAAGCGTCTGGAGAGCTGGATTTAATGCGCTCGTTTGCAGCTAAATTAGGAGCTGCTGCAGGTTCTTTTAGCCCTTTCTTTGATGCCGGGAGAGTTCTGGGCCAAACTACGTCTGAGAAGAAAAGGAAAAAGAAGAAAAAGAAAGGAAGGAAAAGTCCCAACACAGTTTTTATCCTTCCATGAATCTGACAAACCTTTTTTTCCGCCTTCTTAGTATCTCAAAATAGGAGAATGTGATTATTACTGCTATTCCTCCTCCTCCTCCGCCGCCTCTTTCTCCTTCCTCCTCCCTGGATTTTTTTGAGGGTAGGTATAGACACAATTTCTTTCTCCTTCTCCTCCTCATTCCTCTTCTCCAGAGTTGGAAGGGACCCTGGAGGTCCTCTAGTCCAACCCCCTGCCCTTACAGGACACCCTATATATCATTCCGGACAAAGGGCTGTCCGGTCTCTTAAGAGCCTCCAGTGAAGTAGCACGCTCAACGTCTGGTGACAAGCTGTTCCACTGGTTAATTGTTGTTGGGAAACAGATGATAGTGAGGAGCGGTGGGGGCAACCAAAACGCAAAAAATGATGATCATTCTTCCCAAACCCAACACAGAAGGATCTACTAGGACTTCGTTGAGTTTGGAGGACTTCTGTAGAGAATCACCACACACAAGCTCCTGACATTCACACCTTTTAGCGGTGAGGATATGTGGTGTGTTTCCACACCCATAGCAACTTTAAGATGAGGAGACTTCAACTCCCACAATTCCCCAGGCAGCCGTTGCAAATCCCCCCCCCCCCCTACTCTCTACAATGGAGAAATGGCAGAGAAAGGGATTAGAAGACAGCAAAGGTATAGGGACAGGTTTTATTTTCCTGGGCTCCAAGATCACCGTGGATGGGGACTGCAGCCAAGAAATGAAAAGAGGCTTGCTCCTGTGGAAGAAAGCTGTGGCAAATCTAGACAGCATCCTAAAAAGCAGAGACATCACCCTGCCAACGTAAGTGCGTCTAGTCAAGGCTGTGCTTTTCCCAGTTGCTATGGATGGCTGTGAAGGTTGGACCACAAGGAAGGCTGAGCGCCAAAGAATGGAGGCCTTTGAAGGATGGTGCTGGAGAAGAAGACTCCTGCATTGAGTCCCTTGGACTGCAAGGCCATCCAACTGGTCAGTCCTAGAGGAGGTCAACCCCGACTGCTCTTTAGAAGGCCAGATCCTGAAGAGGAAACTCAAAGACTTTGGCCACCTGATGAGAAGGAAGAAGGACTCCCTGGAGAAGAGCCTCATGCTGGGAACGATGGAGGGCAAAAGAAGAAGAAGGGGACGGCAGAGAAGGAGGGGGCTGGATGGAGTCACCAAAGCAGTCGGCCTGAGCTTCAATGGACTCCAGAGGATGGGAGAGGACAGGAATGTCCTCTTCCAGGGGTTGTGATGGGTCAGACACGACTTCGCAGTTAACAACAAGGAGGCACACACTGGTTACACATCAGAAGGTTACACACGGGTTACACCAATTTCGTTGTATTTAAGTACAATGACAATAAAGATTATACTTAATTTGTCATAGCCCCATCTTGAAAGAGGTTCCAACTTAATAAGAGAGTCTCAGGTGCTGTCCAGGGTGCTGAAGGATGATTGGCCCAATTCAAGCAATAATGAGTGAGGATCCAAGAACGTAGAATCCCAGGGCTAGAAGGAACCTCTGAGGTCTTCTAGTCCAACCCACTGTCCAAGTCAGGAGTTCTTATACCATCCCGGACAAAGAACCAATCTTTTCTTAAAAACTTCCAACGTTGGAGATGCACCCATGACTTCGTGGGACGAGCGATACCATGGTTCTCCCTGTCAGAAGATTTCTCCTTAATTCTAGATCGGCTCACTCTTTAAATACAACTTTATTTGTTGTATTAAAAAGCTCCTTTCCATTCTGACCACCCATGCTTTCAAATCAAGACCTGCCAATCAGCAGGAACGCTCAGTTATGACCAAGGTAGATTGACGGAGGACCGAACTGGCTAACTGGGGAATTCTGGGAGTTGGAGTCCACCGATCTTAAAAAGTTTCCAAAGTTAAGAAACTCTCCAGAGCGGATCTTCCAAGACACAAAAACTGCTTATTCACCCGTTCTCAAGGATCCCAAGACTTTCTCCACGTCCGAGGTTGCATTGTTGGTGCAGCAAGTGTGATTTATAGACCCAATCACACCCGCAGCAACCCGCAACTGGAAAATGGCATTTCCTAAATTTGCACAGAAACTCGAGAAAAGAAGCAAAGGAGGGAAAAGGCACCGAGCCGACCGAAAAATGCCTCAAACCGTGCAAGTTCTTGAAGTTAATTTTAGAATTGCCTCTAATTAAATCGGAATTTTAAAAAGAGCCTGATGCAAAGCGGAGGAAACCGCAAGCATAGAAGTGTCAGAAGGCAGAAAAAAAGTCTCCCCCCCTATTTTTACACCCCCAAATATGCTATTTTTTTTAAAGGGGGGGGTATGATAACGACAGTCCTGGTTTTCCCCCAACCAGCTTCAAATCACAGCACTGGGATCGCTCTCCATAAATGTAGACCGACAGTTATATTGATTCCTTCAGTTCCAGAGAATTTGAGATGAAATATATCTCCCTGCCGACCCTGGGGATGGGGGGGAATTATTTTACAGAGACAAAATCCAATTGCAGATCCAGAGATGGAGGAAATATTGTCTAAGAATCTATCTGTATAAAAATGGCGCTGTGTATATGTTCCAAGATAACCCAGGAATGCCTCAAACAATTTCAACAAACAATTTGCCTGTCTGTCTGTCTGTCTGTCTGTCTGTCTGTCTCTCCCTCCACATATCCATCCATCCATCCATCCATCCATGTTTGTCTGTCTGTCTGTCTGTCTGTCTATCTACCTACCCACGTATCCATCTATCCATCCATCCATCCCTGTCTGTCTGTCCATCTGTCTCTCTCTCTCTCTCCCTCCACATATCCATCCATCCATTCATGTCTGTCTGTTTATCTGTTTGTCTGCCTGTCTATCTATCTATCCACATATCCATCCATCCTGTCTGTCTGTCTGTCTGTCTGTCTGTCTGTCTGTCTCCACATATCCATCCATCCATGTCTGTCTGTCTATCTATCTACCTACCTACCTACCTACCTACCCACGTACCCATCCATCCATCCATCCATCCATCCATCCATCCATCCATCCATCCATCCATGCCTGTCTGTTTGTCTGTCTATCTATCTATCTATCTATCTATCTATCTATCTATCTATCTATCCATCCATCCATCCATCCATCCATCCACATATCCATCCATCCATCCATCCATCCATCCATCCATCCATCCATCCATCCATCCATGTCTGTCTGTCTGTCTGTCTGTCTGTCTGTCTGTCTGTCTGTCTGTCTGTCTGTCTGTCTATCTATCTATCTATGTATCTATCTATCTATCTATCTATCTATCTATCTATCTATCTATCTATCCTATCCACATCATCCATCCATCCATCCATCCATCCATCCATGTCTGTCTGTCTGTCTGTCCGTCCATCCATCCATCCATCCATCCATCCATCCATCCATCCATCCAACTCAATCATTCAATCGTCTATCACCTTGTAGTGTGATGATTCTGTGCCTATGTTTATGCAGCCAAGGATCGTATTAGCTTTTTAGCTGCTGCCGCACACGACTGTCTCCCTTTAAGCCTCTCGGACTCCCACCTTCCCTTTACTGTGGAAAGGATTCTCGGAAGGATTGATGGGAGCAATCCCTTCTGTGCCACGTACGAAATATTCTCGGACGCCTTCCTCTTCCAAGCATCCCGTTGTGTGGGTGAGGCACCGTCTGCGTTCCCCATGCGCCATTTGTCAAAAGAAGGGTTTGCTAATGCCCAGTTGGGCAGAAAAGATGCGTGTGTGTGTGTGTTTAAAGGCTTGCATGCCAGGAACATTTAGGAAAGATATACTGAAGATGGACCTTTATGGCGCTTGTGGTCAGGAGGGAAAAGGTATGAAGCCACAGGCCGTTTCCCTCCGAGTGCATTAAACCCTCCCCAATTGATCCACTGTCTGGCCACATTGTTTGGGGCCGTTATCTGAAGCAAACACAGTCCTTGGAAGGACAACAAAAGGGCAGGCCTGCTCAGTCCAGCTGAAAAGAAAGATGAGAAGGATTTCCAGGCTGCTCTGGGGTTGTGAAACAGGAAGAGAAAAAGATTTAAAACTTCAAATCCCTCTGCCAAAAAAGCCCAAGCTGAATCAAAAGAAGAACAGCATCGTGGGAAGGGTTAATATTGCTTTATGCCACCTTGGTGCAAGGCCACACTTGGAATACAGAGGTGGTCCTTGATGGGACCTTGGAGGTCATCTAGTCCAGGGGTCCCCAAACTTTCGGACCTCAGGGACCACTAAATTCACTATTTTAAATCCCAAGGACCACTAATAGGATCTGCCTAGTGGCCGGCTGGGTGGGTGTGGCTAGGTGGTCATGTGACTGGGTGGGCATGGCCAGCTTGATGTCACTCACATTGAGGGATGCCTCGCCGGCCTCTCCTCGCCCCTCCCCTCCCAGCCCCTCCTCCCCTGCCCGCCCGGGCTCCTTTGGGCCCCAACAGGAAGCAGTTGCTGGAGCTAAGCAGCCCCCAGGAGAAAGAGTTGGCAAAACAGCTCAGCTCAAATTGGATCTGGCCGAGAAGGAGGCTCAGAAGAAGCACCTCACTGAGGACTAGGAGCATGGGCTTTCCAAGCAGAGGGAAGACCTGCGGGAGGGCGAGACCAGGTGTCGGCGCCTGGAGGCTCAGAGGGCTGAGATGGTCAGCCAGTTCCGGGCCATGATGCAGTCCCACTGGAATGAGGCCTTCCAGTTCTTCTCCTCTTCACCAGCGGCTCTTCCCTCCAGCCTTCGCCCAAAGCCCCCCACCAGGAGGCTGAAGCAGACCCCAAGTCGGAATTTCTGCCCCCCTCCGACCCACACAGAAAGACCCCGAAGGGGGAGACTCTCTGCAGCAACACAAGCGTTCATTGCACGTATCTGTCCCGGGGGCCGTAGTTTAAGGACCCCTGATTGAGTGCAATATAAAAAATGCAAATAATTATTTCTTTTTTAAAAAAAATATTTTTTTTTATTTTCAAAGCAAACACAACACATAAAATCTTTCTTTTTTGCATACTGTAGAAAGTGTATCAGTTGGTTACAAAAATACTTTCCTGCATCTCTTCCACAGTCATCAAGCATAATTCATATTAATTCAAGTATTTTAACTCAGATATATTTATACATGTTACCATCATCATACCTCCATTTTCATTTGACTATAATTGTTTAAACGCCCATCATCATAAAATATACCAAGATTTAATACATAACCACATACTGGCATTTAATTTGCTATTTCTAAAATCCTCCAATAACACTGAATCCTTATGGCCTATTCTGGCTAAACATCCATAATATTTAGTAACAAAATTTTCTAATCCTCCTTTCCAAATCACTGTTTACAATTTACATCCAGTTTCCTTATGTTGTACACATACATACATACATACATACATACATACATACATACATACATACATACATACAGGTTACTATTCTTATCCCTCCTTTATTTGACGATATCCTCTTTCATAACATTTCCCCCCTAATAATCAAATCTTTAACTGTATCTAACTTAGTTTTTTTTTAAATTAACCTTTATATATAATCCAAAAGGATTTCTAATCTTCCTGTCATGGGTACCATTCAATATTCATATCCAATTATTACTTATCATAACACTACACATTGTATACATTATTATCATTATCAATTATTTATTTAACTATATCTATTGTCACTAAATTTCACTAAGTTTAACTAGTTTTAAATTATACTCTTCCATCTATCAACCTGTATCTTTCCAGTAGCAAAACAATCTCATGTCTTCTGCCATTTGTGGTGTCAGTCCTCTAATCATCTCCTTAAATCTAATTTGTATGGACTCCTCTTAGCAACTCCTTGCTTATAAAATCTCTCATGTAATTTCGATGCCCTTCTTCTGTTTCCTTAATCAGCTTATCTTTGATTGTCAGTAGTGTTATCAATGATGTTGCTAATAAAATTTCTCTCTTTAAATCCATAAATTCTTTTGTTTTTTCTTCTTCTATATCTTGCCATCTGGGGTAGATTTCCCCTCCATTTAATTCCTCTTTCAGTATTCCACTCTTTCCATTTCCAGAAACAAACCAATCAACATAAATATCAGCAGATTTAATTTCTTTATGGTCATGTTCCTCTTCGGTTTTTAGGATTCTAACCTCTATTTTTTCCACTCTGCGGGATGGTTTAGGTCCGATTGGATCAAAAGTATCGGCTGCGGTTTCGGAGCATCGAGACCGCACGTCCGTATCGTCGCGACATTGGCTCCTCCCCCGCAAATATTTTTTTCTGTGGACCAACATTTTCTTGCTGACCACCAGCGGTCCACGGACCACCAGTTGGTGGCCACTGTTCTAGTCCAATCCTCTGCTCAAGCAAGAGACCATTTCAAAGATGAAGGTTGAGTTTGTTACGTGGGAAGCTCCTTATGCGAGGACTTAAACCCCCTGCAGACGTCTCAAATGCTCCGGAAAGGCACAAGAACCGAGAATTAGCGAATGGCTGGCGGAGAGACAGACAGGCTTGAATTACAACTGCGATGGGCGCACCTTGAGAAGATCTGAAGGGCCAGGTGGAGGACAAGTCACCCTGGAGAAGATCTATCTGTGCGGTTGCTAGGAGCCCAGTCGCCTTGGTGGCAGATAATCAATTCATCAATCCCTTCTTAAGGGGCAGAGAAGAACGGCACGATAACCTTGGCATAATGAAAAATAAAAGATACCGGAGGGGCGTGAGAAAGAAACTCAAGATAATCCCACCTTGATGTTGTGGCTAGGAGGATCAGCAGAATTAAAAGTCTGTTCAAGCAGAGGGCTTTCTAATTTTATACCCTCAGGAAGAAACATCCGTACACCTTTCTTGCTTCCTCACCTGGTCTTTCTCAAAGGGAGGGTATTGGACAGGTGTTGACTAGATTATGTTTTTCCTAGCGGCACCTTAATAGCTGTTGTGGACCGCCAGTGGCCAGTGGAGCTGGGAGCAGGTTCGGAGAGTGAGGAGGTTGGGGAGGAAGATGGTCCTCCTGGAGTCTGGGGAAGGCTCTGAGGAGGGCTCTGTGTCAGAGGCAGAGAGGGGGCCAGGGCCGTCTGACAGTTATCAGCTGCCTTCAGAGTCAGACATCAGTGAGGCAGAAGAACAGCTGGAGCCTGTTCCCAGTGTGCGCATGTGCAGAGTTGCCGGATGAAGGAAACAGCTAAAGAACAAGGATCGACTTGGGAGGAAAGCCACAGGTGGACAATGAATGGCCCCTCCCAGAGGAAATAAAAGAGGAGCGAGAGAGGAGTGGAGTTGGCAGTTTGAATCCCTAGCGCTGTGTAATGGAGTGAGCTCCTGTTCCTTGTCCCAGCTTCTGCCAACCTAGCAGTCCGAAAGCGCGTAAAAAATGCAAGTAGAAAAATAGGGACCACCTGTGGTAGGAAGGTAACAGCGTTCCATGCGGCTTCGGTGTTAAGTCAAGCTGGCCACATGACCATGGAGACGTCTTCGGACAGGGCTGGCTCTTCGGCTTTGAAACGGAGATGAGCAGCGCCCCCTAGAGTCAGGAATGACATACGTGCGAGGAGAACTTTACCTTTGAATTGTAGGCCCAGCACGCTTGCCTAATTTTTGGCTCTGGGATATATTACTACATCAAGGAAAGGGTTGGACTAGAAGACCTCCAAGGCCCCTTCCAGCCCTAGGGTTCTATTTTGCAATTGTAAGAATGTGCTATTTTAATAACGCAAGTCAAACATGTGTGAACGTCGACATAGTGCAGACTTTGCTAGCAATTGGCAGGGGCATTTCTTTCTTTCTTTCTTTCTTTCTTTCTTTCTTTCTTTCTTTCTTTCTTTCTTTCTGTCTTTCCTTTCTTTCTTCCTTCCTTTCTTTCTTCCTTTCTTTCTCTTTCTTTCTTTCTTTCTTTCTTTCTTTCTTTCTTTCTTTCTTTCTTTCTTTCTTTCTTTCTTTCTTTCTTTCTTTCTTTCTTTCTTTCTTTCTTTCTTTCAGGCCGCCGGTCTTGAAAATCAGCATTCCTAAAATAAAATTAGAAAGCAAGGAGGGGAAAAAGATATCGGTATTCCGTTGCACTGTACGGTTGAAGAATTATTGCGGTTTTTATAGCTACCTGGGGGCCATCCTGCGCAACGTAGCTGAACTGTCTTCTGCGCAAACAGACTTACAAGTGAGGGACCCAGGGGTCCTTCAGGGCAAACCCCCACCCCCAATCCTTATCTGTGGATTATTGGCTTTCTATCCAACTCAGTTTGAGTCAGGAATATCTATGTCGGCCTCCTGGGGGAAAGCCAGGTAGGATTGGCAACCAGGTGAGCTAAATTCGACTTTATTGTAAAGCTACCTGGAGAGACCCTTGCAAGGCTGAAAATGCAAACCCATCTATTTATCCATCTCTCTGTCTTCTATCTTCTATCTACCGTGTTTCCGTGAAAACCAGACAGGGTCCTACGTTCGTTTGACCCCCGAAATAAGTGCTTGGCCTTATTTTGGGGGGGATCTTATTATTTTTGAGGTGCAGGAGGCGGCGAGTGGGGTCCCCTCGTGGCTGCTGCTGTGTTGCAAGATTTTCGGGGGGGGGGGCTTATTTTAGCCTGCGCTCAAAATCCCAAAGGGGCTTATTATCCAGGGAGGGTTTATTTTCGGGGAAACAGGGTATCTATATCTATGCATCCATCCATCCATCTTTGTCTTTCTGTCTGTATTTCTGTATGTCTGTCTATCTATCCCTCTATCTCTACCTATCATCTATCTATATCATTGACCATTTATCTATCATATCTATCTATCTATCTATCTATCTATCTATCTATCTATCTATCTATCTATCTATCTATCTATCTATCATCTATCTATCTATCTATCATCTATCTATCTCTATCTATCTATCTCCATCATCCATCCATCCACCTATCATCTATACATCTATCCACCTATCTCTCTCTCTCTCTCTCTCTCTCTCTCTCTCTCTCTCTCTCTCTCTTTCTTTCTTTCTATCTACTTTCTATCTTTCTATCTACTATCTATCTATCTATCTATCTATCTATCTATCTATCTATCTATCTATCTATCTCTATCTATCTATCTCCATCATCCATCCATCCACCTATCATCTATACATCTATCCACCTATCTATCTATCTATCTATCTATCTATCTATCTATCTATCTATCTATCTCTCTCTCTCTCTCTCTCGCTCTCTTTCTTTCTTTCTATCTACTTTCTATCTTTCTCTCTATCTACTATCTATCTATCTATCTATCTATCTATCTCTATCTATCTATCTCCATCATCCATCCATCCACCTATCATCTATACATCTATCCACCTATCTATCTATCTATCTATCTATCTATCTATCTATCTATCTATCTATCTATCTACTTTCTATCTTTCTATCTATCTATCTATCTACTATCTATCTATCTATCTATCTATCTATCTATCTATCTATCTGTATCCATCATCCACCCATCCTTCTATCTATCATCCATCTATCTATCATCCACCTATTATCTATCTATCTATCTATCTATCTATCTATCTATCTATCTATCTATCTATCTATCTATCCATCCATCCATCCATCTATCTGTCTGTCTCTCTATATCTCTATCCATCATCCATCCATCCATCCTTCCATCTATCGAATCATCTATATATAGGGCGTCCCGCTTGAGCAGAGGGCTGGACTAGAAGACCTCGCAGGTCCCTTCCAGCTCTATTCCGAATGGCTTCCTCGCCAGGGAGCCGAACGGACGTGTCATTTTGCAGGTTTAATCAGCCTGTTTTATTGTTCTATTTCTTAATCTTAGCCGTTATAATCCGCCAGGCATTCGGGGAGATATTATCGTATTAGTGGCAGGGCTTTTTAAGTTTTAAGGCAGGGATTGAATGAAAATTGCTGGGGGCTTTTCAGATAATAGTCCAAACTCGACTTCCCGCAAGCTGTTGTTTTCTTTGTCCAAAGCTTGATAGAGTTAGACATCAATTGGGACGAATTCAAAATCCCAAAAGGTTTTCCATTCAGTCGTGACTTCTCCTCCTGACCCGTGTCCTAACTCGGCTGCTTTCTATCTTTTCTTTGCGATTGCGATAATGATCCTATTCCGATTAAAAATCAATAAAGTTTGACGTCCGTCAATGGGTGCAGGCCGACCTCATTTGTTTAGTGACCAGTTGAAGTTTCAATGGCACTGAACACTTTTGCAGGTCACGGGATCAAAAATCCGGGGTCTTGGCCACTGACTCGCATTTACGACGGTCTCAAGGTCCCGGGGTTGACGTGATGTGGTGCTTTTTCAAGAGGCAACTGGATTTTCTTTGTTTTTCCTTGAAGAGGTTTCGCTTCTCATCCAAGAAGCTTCTTCAGCTCTGACCGAATGGTGGGGAATGGAAAGATATTCCTTGCAGACAGAGCTGGTCATTTGCATCCTTTTAGCGAGTCTCTGAGGCCACTTGGAGGTTGATCAGTGTCCCAAATGGAATGGAAATTCTACCTGTAGGTTTGTCTTCATATCCAGAAACACTCAAAGCAGACAGCCTGAATTCCTGCTTCTCTTCGGGATCTCTGCGCCGCCCCCACCCCCAAATACCCACACCCTCAAAAGCCACGATTGATTTTATGTAAATCCTCGTGGGGTGACACAGCATCTCCTTCAAGTTGGGGATAAGAAGTCACCCCGTCTGACTTCTCAATTCTCAATCCCCTACTTGATTTTCCTACTCAAAACCAGCAGCGAAAACTGATTTTAATTACTCTAATCAGTTTCTCGATCGTGGTTAAAAAAAAAAAAAGAACACCAAACCTTTCCCAGGCTTGATTTCCCCTGTTAATTTGAGAGCGTCTCGCTTATTATTCTGCCGTTTCCACCCCGTTCCCCAAAACCTCAGTCTTTTGTACTGCAATGTAGAATAATGGCTGCAGCTATTTTTGAGGGGTGGTGGTGGTGGTGATGGAGAGAGATAACTGGCTGCAAAAAAGCCCTTTTATTAATTGACTGTGAATTCTGCTCCTTCATATCCAGCAAAGTCTTTCAAGGGAGGATTTACGGTCACAGACTTTCTCTGGCTTGGAGAGCTGCCAGGCCGAGATCTGGAGGGGGTTGGACTAGAAGACCTCCAAGGTCCCTTCCAGCTCTATTCTGAGGGATTGATTGTTTGATTGATTGATATAGTCTACATTCTCCTGCTTGAGCGTGTGTGTGTGTGTTGGACTAGAAGACCTCCAAGGTCCCTTCCAGCTCTATTCTGATTTATTTATTGGTTGGTTGGTTGAAATGGTCTAGGGTCTCCAGCTTGAGCAGGGGGTTGGACTAGAAGACCTCCAAGGTCCCTTCCAGCTCAATTCTGATGGATTGAAATGGTCCAGGGTCTCCTCCTTGAGCAGGGGGGTTGGACTAGAAGACCTCCAAGGTCCCTTCCAGCTCTATTCTGATTGAATGATTGATTGAAATGATCTAGGGTCTTCTGCTTGAGCAGGGGGTTGGACTAGAAGACCTCCAAGGTCCCTTCCAGCTCTATATTTGATGGATTGATTGTTTGATTGATTGATTGAAATGGTCTAGTGTCTCCTGCTTGAGCAGGGGGCTGGACTAGAAGACCTCCAAGGTCCCTTCCAGCTCTATTCTGATTGATTGATTGACTGATTGATTGAAGTGGTCTACATTCTCCTGCTTGAGCGGGGGGGGGGGGGTTGGACTAGAAGACCTCCAAGGTCCCTTCCAGCTGTATTCTGATTGATTGATTGATATGGTCTAGGGTCTCCTGCTTGAGCAGGCGGTTGGACTACAAGACCTCCAAGGTCCCTTCCTGTTCTATTCTGATGGATGGATGGATTGATGGATTGAAATGATAGAGGGCCTCCTGCTTGAGCAGGGGGTTGGACTAGAAGACCTCCAAGGTCCCCTTCAGTTCCCCTTCAGCTTTGCAGACCGAGTTCTTGCCTTCATTGCAGCTGGTAGGGCATGAAAACCGCTTGGCACACTCCATGGTGGTTGCCCAATTATGTTTCAGTTGAGCTTTGACCAACACCGTCCATCCTGGGGTTTCCCTCAAGACCTTCTCCTAAAATACCTGTCGCAGGTGAGGCACAGATCCCGTTGTTTGGGTTTTTTTAAGGCGCCCGCAGCAAAATTGGAGACCACCGAGCAGAAAACGTTGGGTAGCCGAAGGAAGGCCGAAGGGGGCTGCAATTGTACCAGCGTAATGGCCGTGGGAAATTGAGCACTTAACTTCTCCTGACCTTCTTGGAGTCCTTGCAAATCTTCAAAATAGGTCAGCTTCCATCCACCCCTCGGCGGCCTTTCCTCGTTCGGGGGCTTTTTCCTTGGCTGTGGATTGCAACCCATCGTCTCCAAATGGACGGACATCCAGATTTTGCAGAAGTATAAACCTGGTTTTGCCCATCATGGTTTCTCCTCACTTAAGGGTACTTCTCAAGTCTCTCTTGGGCGGGGGGCTTGGTTCGCTCTTTGCTCTCAGGACTGCATGCTTGTGATCATAGGAAGGTCCACCTCCTACAAGGTGGGGCACTTAAAAGAGGGAGAAGTTTATGAAAGGCGCCATAACAGACTAGCTTGGGATAAATAAGAGAATAACAATATTGGAAGAGACCTTGGAGGTCTTCTAGTCCAACCCCCTGCTCAAGCAGGAGACCTTTTCCCAATCTGTACAAATGCCATTTCAGACACTTCAAGAAGTGTCTGAAATGGCATTTGTACAGATTGGGAAAAGGTCTCCTGCTTGAGCAGGGGGTTGGACTTCCAGGGATGGAGTTGTCCTCACGGTCTCAACCTCGTCTCAACAACCATCTCGCTTAGCAACGGAAATTGTGGGCTCGATTTTGCTTGTAAGATGAGGCTTATTTGTACAGTGGCCATTCTCTCCTTTTAAGATGCCTACTCGGCCCAGAGGGGAGATCCACCACCCACCCACCCCTGGGAGGGGGGCTATTATTGGGTTCCTAGACCCCTCCCTCGGTGCACTGATCTCTGTTTCCAAATAAACAAAGCCCCCCCCCCACGCTTTCCCCTTTCCCAGTTTTGTACCTGATCTCTCTCTATAGCTGAGCCACTAATTACTGTTTTTGCTAGTTTTCGCCATGCTGTGAAATTGCTAACTGATTAGGAAAATTGGTACATCTCGCCGTAACCCAGGATCAGATGTTTGTTTGGGATTTTTTTTAAAATCTTTTTTTTAAAAAAGAACTCCTTTCTTCCCCCTCCCCCTTCCCCCCCCCCCTTTTTGTTGAAAGAGCTTTCTTACTCTTTTTCCGGAGGCGGCTGTGAGAATGTTGGGTGTTTTTCACTGTCTTTTGAAGAAGAGACGCTGGCATGGAGGGAGGTGGATTTGTGAGTGACACAAAATCCCCCCACAAAAACAGACATGAGCTCCCGTGACTTGCCCCAGCTTCTGCCAGCCTAGCAGTTGGAAAGCACGTAAAAATGCAAGTAGAAAAATAGGAGCCACCTTTGGTGGGAAGGGAACAGCGTTCCTTGTGGCTTTGGCATTGAGTCATTCCGGCCACGTGACCACGGAGACGTCTTCGGACAGCGCTGGCTCTTTGGCTTTGAAACTGAGATGAACACTGCCCCCTAGAGTCGGGAACGACTGGCACAGATGCACGAGGGGAACCTTTACCTTTAGTTTAATGAAAAGAAGGGCCAGAGGTGACATGATAGCATCTTCCAATATTTAAGGGGCTGCCCCAGAGAAGAGGGGGTCAACCTGTTCTCCAAAGTCCCTGAAGGCAGGAGAAGAAGCAACGGATGGAAACTCATCAAGCAATCCAGAATTAAGGAGAAATTTCCTGACAATGAGAACCATTAACCAGTGGAACTCCTTGCCTCCAGAAGTTGTGGGTGCCCTAACACTGGAGGCTTTCAAGAAAAGACTGGACATCCATTTGTCTGGAATGGTATAAGGCTTGCGCTCTGTTCAGATGGATGGATTGATATATTGATATATTCTACGTTCTCCTGCTTGAGCATAGGGTTGGACTAGAAGACCTCCAAGGTCCCTCCCAACTCTATTCCGATGGATTGATGGATTGAAATGGTCTAGGATCTCCTGCTTGAGCATAGGTTGGACTAGAGGACCTCCAAGGTCCCTTTCAACTCTATTCCGATGGATTGATGGATTGAAATGGTCTAGGGTCTCCTGCTTGAGCATAGGGTTGGACTAGAGGACCTCCAAGGTCCCTTTCAACTCTATTCCGATGGATTGATGGATTGAAATGGTCTAGGGTCTCCTGCTTGAGCATAGGTTGGACTAGAGGACCTCC
Organism: Natrix natrix natrix; assembly: GCA_029891615.1. Lineage (NCBI taxonomy): Eukaryota > Metazoa > Chordata > Lepidosauria > Squamata > Natricidae > Natrix > Natrix natrix. The sequence goes on along the minus strand of JAKRSK010000281.1, from coordinate 137,635 downwards.
AAGGTCCCTTTCAACTCTATTCCGATGGATTGATGGATTGAAATGGTCCAGGGTCTCCTGCTTGAGCAGGGGGTTGGACTAGAGGACCTCCAAGGTCCCTCCCAACTCTATTCTGATGGATTGATGGATTGAAATGGTTTAGGGCAGTGGTTCTCGACCTGTGGGTCGGGACCCATTTGGGGGGGTCAAACGACCCTTTCACAGGGGTCGCCTAAGACCATCGGAAAACACATATTTTCGAAAAAATACGGAAAACATAAAATAATTTTATGGTTGGGGGTCACCACCACATGAGGAACTGTATTAAAGGGTCGCGGCATTAGGAAGGTTGAGGCCCTCTGGTCTAGGGTCTCCTGCTTGAGCAGGGGGTTGGACTAGAGGACCTCCAAGGTCCCTTCCAACTCTTGTTATTCTGGCAGGCGGTTTTTCTCTCTGATGGTGACGGAAGTGGAGTGCCGTTGTGGTCTCTTTTACGCAAAAGACCGCCAGAGCTCCCAAATTAGCATATGCAGCCTGGCTAATCTTCTCCACCACGTCGCCATAATGATATGTAACTAGGTTCAGGACTAAGCCAGCTTTATCCACGGCTAAGCTTTTGATTGCATCGAATTGGGGCGGGGGGAATGGGATCTCCTCCTTCCCAGCGAAGGGTCAAAGTTGGAAAGGTGACAAGGGTGAGAAACCGGGCTTAGAAATTAAGCCCAATGCAGGAAGTTACCTCCAACCGTATCTCAGCTCCGAATTTCCCCGACAATTGTGGAAGTAAGCTTTGCCCCGTTTTACGACCTCCCGTGCCGCCGTTGGAAGGAAGCGAACCTGCCGTTGTTAGGTTAGCCGCTCGGTTCTTAAGTGAATCTGGATTTCCCCTTTGCTTGGCTTGGACAGGAGGTCGCCAAAGGGGAATCTCGTGACTCTGCAACAGACATAAGTACATGCCAGTTTCCAAGCCTCTGGATTTTAGGGTTAGGGTTATGACGGTCGTGGGATTAAGATTCAGATGCTGGGCAGCCGACTCGCATTTACGACGGCCGCACTGTTCCGGGTGCCACGCAATTCCCTTTTGCAGTCAGATTCATTCCCAACCATGTTATTCACTTAACGACCGCAGCGATTCACTCAGCAGCCGTGGCAAGGAAGGTTGCAAAATGGGGTTAAAAACTATTTAGCTTAGCGACAGAAATCTTGAGCTCAGTCGTGGCCGTAAAGTGGACGATTTCCTGCAATCAGAGTATTTTTATTTTTATTATATATATATATATTATATATATTTTGCATGCCAGAGAAATCCTCAATGCCTTTATAAAGTGCCTGTGCTGAGTTTCATTGTTCTTTTTTGCACCAGTGTTTCTACCTCAGGGGCAGAAAAAACATTAAACGAGAAGGAAGCTTTGCTTTCTTTCCCGTTTAATTCATTTTGGGAGCCCCATTTATTCTTCTGCAAATTGTCCCGGCAAATGTCTTTCTTTAGGATTTAAAATTAAAAAACAACAACACACACCCACCCCAAAAACCCGAGCGCTGCTTGCTAATGACCTTAGGCCTGTGGGCTTTGGTGTAGGCGCGTGGTTTTATCCCCCTTATAAATTTGCATCTTTTGAACTCGTAATAAATACATAAAGACGCAGAAGTCTCTTTTGCCTGCAGCCAAGTTTATTTTCAGCGCTTTGCTTCCAGAGTAAATATTAATCCCATTATGTTACCCAAAAGCTCTCCGGTTAACCTTCCCAGCCGAGCATAGCCTGCCTGCCTCCCTTCTTCGAGGTTCAGCCCACTGTGGCAGGAGGAATGCGCTTGGTTGTTAGTGGCACCTCACACAATTTGCCAACTGGGCGCAACTGAAGCCAGCGCCAAATTTACACTAGTTTGACTCCCACTCTGGGCTTAGCAGGCAGGGGACAAAGATCTTCTAGGATGGTTGGATGGAAGGAAGGAAGGAGACTAGAATGCAGAATTGCAGAATAGGAGAGATGGAAGGGGCCTTGGAGGTCTTCTAGTCCAACCCTCTGCTCAAGCAGGAGACCTGAGGCCACCCTGGTCCAATGGCTCATTCCAGTCTCTTCTTGAAGACCCCCAATGATGGAACACCCACCATTTCTGGAGGGAAGCCGTTCCACGGATGGATTCATCTGGGGTTATAGAATAACAGAGTTGGAAGGGGCCTCCAAAGTCTTCTAGTCCAACCCCCTGCTGGGGTTGTGTGTTCTTTTCCCAGCTACGACATGGGGGGGGGGGGGCTCCATCACTGGAGGTTTTTAAAAGAAGAGACTGGACAGCTATTTGTCCAGAATGGCATAGGCTCTTTTTTTTTGAGCAGTGGGTGGTGGACTAGAAGACCTTCAAGGTCCCTTGATGATTTTTTTTTAAAAAAAGATAGATGACAGAGGGACGGAAGGAGGGAGGAAGGAAGGAAGAAAGGGAAAGATGGAGGAAGGAAGGAAGGAAGGGAAGGAAGGAAAGGAAAGAAGGAAGGAAGACAGGAAAGGATGAGGGAGGGAGGAAAGATGAAGGAAGGAAGGAAAAGATGAGGGAGGGAGGGAAGGAGGAAGGAAGGAAAGAAGGAAGGCAGGAAAGGATGAGGGAGGGAGGAAGGAAGGAAGGAAAGGATGAGGGAGGAAGGAAGGAAAGGATGAGGGAGGGAGGGAGGAAAGAAGGCAGGCAGGCAGGAAAAGGTCAGGGAGGGAGGGAGGAAGGAAGGAAAAGATGAGGGAGGGAGGGAGGGAGGAAGGAAGGATGGGAGGATGGATGGATGGAAGGATGGAGAGAAGGAAGGAAGGAAGGAAGGAAGGAAGGAAGGAAGGAAGGAAGAAAAAGATTAGGGCGGGAGGGAGGAAAAGATGAGGAAAGAAGGAAGGAAGGGAAGAAAAAGATTAGGGAGGGAGGGAGAAAAAGATGAGGAAGGAAGGAAGGAAGGAAGGAAGGAAGGAAGGAAGAAGAAGAAAAAATTAGGGAGGGAGGAAAAGATGAGGGAGGAAGGAAGGAAGGAAGAAAGAAAAAAACTAGGGAGGGAGGAAAAGATAAGGAAGGAAGGAAGGAAGGAAGGAAGGAAGGAAGGAAGGAAGGAAGGAAGTCAGTCAGAGCTTGCCTTAAGAAGCTGTGGGTGCTCCATCCCTGGAGCCTTCAAGCAAAGACCAGGCAGCCATTTGTCCAGAGTCCCTCCTGCTTGTGCAGGGGGTTGGACTAGAAGACCTCCAAGGTCCCTCCCAGCTCTCTTCTGAGCAGAGGGGTTGAGTGAGAGGAAGGGATGGTGGTGGCCTGGAGAACAAAGACTGACCTTGCTTTCTCATCCAACGCACGGCCAATGTAACAGCCGAGATCTTTATCATTTAATTCCGCCTTCTGCATCATTACCTCCATAACAGACCTTGGTGTCTGAGAGCATCTGTACCGGGATGAATTCGTTGCGTTGGGGTTATGGATGGGGTGCCTGCCGTGTGCTTAGTGAGGGGGGCCTTCAAGGATGCAGCCGCCTTCTCCGAAATTGCAACCCGGGGAGAAGCAAACATTTCCGAGGTGACTTTCTCCCTTGCTGGCGGAGCAAGACTCGAACCCGCTTCTCTGAGATGGGTGGGGGGGGGGGTGTTCTTTTTTTCTCTCTCTGTGGTTCTTGGTTCAAAATACCCGTCCTTGCAAAATACAAGGAGGGCCTCCCCTTCGCTCTAGCATTTCCCTCACCTACCCACCCGGCAATGAATCCTGGGCTGTGACATTTATTTCCCACGGAGCTGTCTTACCTATGTTGCTGCTTCTTCTCTGGGGTGTGTGTGTGTGTGTGTGTGTGGAGGGGGAGTTCGTGTGGAAATATGGTTGCAAACGGTAGTGTAATGGCTTTGGAAGGCAGGAGGAAGCATGCTTCAGAGTAGGCCATGGTTAGGTAAGAGGCAGCTGAGCCCTCAGAAGGAAAAAGGGTGTGGCAAGCATCTTAGAAGGGACCCTCCCTAGTTTCTTAGGCTGTAAAGAGGGGGCAGAAATATAGTATGTGGGAAGGACCTTGGGAGACAGGAAGAGGAGCTGCAGTTGTGACAATAGTTAGATAAGAAGCAGCTGAGCCCTCAGAATGAAAAGAGGGGATGGGAAGCATCTCACAAGAGACCCTCCCTAGTTTCTTTGGCTGTAAATAGGAGGGGGGAAGACTTTCATACTTGAGAGATTCCACTCCTTTCTATGGGAATGGCCTTGACAGACAGGAGGAAGAGCTGCAGACTAGGCAAATAATCAGATAAGAGGCAGCTGAGCCCACAGATGGGAAAGGGGAGTGGGGAGCATCTCAAAAGGGACCCTCCCTAGTTTCTTTGGCGGTAAAGAGGAGGGGGCAGAAATATTGCAGTGGTCTGTGGGAAAGACCTCGAGAGAAAGGAGGAAGAGCTGCAGACAATACAACTGTCAGATAAGAGGCAGCTGAGCCCAGAGGAAAAAGGGGTGGGTGGGAAGCCTCTCAGAAGGGACGGGGAGGGGGCAGAAATATTGTAACAGTCTGTGGGAAAGTCCTCAAGAGACAAGAGGAAGAGACACAGACCAGACAATAATCAGATAAGAGACAGCTGAGCCCACAGATGGAAAAGGGGTGCGGGAAGCATCTGAGGAGGAATCCTCCCTAGTTTCCTAGGCTGTAAAGAGGAGGGGGCAGAAATATTGCAGTGGTCTGTGGGAAAGACCTCGAGAGACAGGAGGAAGAGACACAGACTAGGCTATAATCAGATACGAGGCAGGTGAGCCCAGGAAAAGATGGAAAAGGGGCATGGGAAACATCTCAGAAGGGACCCTCCCTAGTTTCTTTGGTGGTAAAGAGGAGGGGGCAGAAATATAGTCTGTGGGAAGGACCTTGGGAGACAGGAAGAGGAGCTGCAGTTGTGACAATAGTTAGATAAGAAGCAGCTGAGCCCTCAGAAGGAAAAAAGGGGATGGGAAGCATCTCACAAGAGACCCTCCCTAGTTTCTTTGGCTGTAAAGAGGAGAGGGGAAGACTTTCATACTTGAGAGATTCCACTCCTTTCTATGGGAATGGCCTTGACAGACAGGAGGAAGAGCTGCAGACTAGGCTATAATCAGATACGAGGCAGGTGAGCCCAGGAAAAGATGGAAAAGGGGCATGGGAAACATCTCAGAAGGGACCCTCCCTAGTTTCTTGGTGGTAAAGAGGAGGGGGGCAGAAATAGGTAGTCTGTGGGAATGGACCTTGGGAGACAGGAAGAGGAGGCTGCAGTTGTGACAATAGTTAGATAAGAAGCAGCTGAGCCCCTCAGAAGGAAAAAAGGGGATGGGAAGCATCTCAGAAGAGACCCTCCCTAGTGTCTTTGGCTGGTAAAGAGGAGAGGGGAAGACTTTATACTTGAGAGATTCACTCCTTCTATGGGAAAGGCCTTGAGAGACAGGAGGAAGAGACTGCAGACTAGGCTATAATCAGATACGAGGCAGCTGAGCCCACAGATGGAAAAGGGGCATGGGAAGCATCTCAGGAGGGACCCTCCCTAGTTTCCTAGGCTGTAAAGAGGAGGGGGCAGAAATATTGTAATGGTCTGTGGGAAGGACCTCGAGAGACAGGAGGAAGAGACACAGACTAGACAATAATCAGATAAGAGGCTGCTGAGCCCCCAGAAGGAAAAGGGGTGGGTGGGAAGCATCTCAGGAGGGACCCTCCCTAGTTTCTTGGGCTTTTAAAGGTATGGGGGGGGGAGAGGTACTTTCAGACTTCCAATATTCTCTTCACGTCACTTTGCAGTAAAGTTACAGCGACTGAGTGTCCTTCTGCTTTGGTCCAGCTCCCAAGGCTGACAGGTAGTAAGCCAGGAAGGATTCTCCCCCAAGGACGGATAAAATACTCAGGATTTAGAGTGTAATTCCTGAGGCTTTCAACGGGGTGGAAGAAGCTATTTATGGCATCCAGGATTATATGTCTGCTGAGGATTCCTTCGCGCTTTGGGGGGGAGAGGCTTCCTATTCTTTGCGTTGGTTCTTTGGGAGGAGAGGAAGAAAGGAAGGGAGGGAGGGAGCTAGGGAAAGAAAAGGGTAGGAAAGAAGGAAGGAGAAAGATGGGGGAGGGGAAGGAAAAAGGGGAGGGAAGGAAGGAAGGAAGGAAAAAGGAGAACAGGGAGAGGAAGTGAGGGAAAGAAAAAGGGAGGAAAGAAGGAAAGAGAAAGAGGGGAGAGGGGGAGGAAAAGGGGAGAAAGGAAAGAAGGGAGGAAGGAAGGGAGAAAGAGATAGAAGGGAGGGTGGGGAAGGGAAGGAAGGAAGGGAAAAGAGAGAACAGAAGGGAGGAAATGAGGGCGGGAAAGAAAAAGGGGAGGAAAGAGGCAGGCGAAAGAGAGGGGAGAGGGGGGGAGGAAAAAGGGGATAAAGGAAGGAAGGGAAGAAGGAAAGAAGGAAGGGAGAAAGAGATAGAAGGGAGGGTGGGGAAGGGAAGGGAGGGAGGGAAAAGAGAGGACAGAGGGGAGAAATGAAGAATAAAGGAAGGAAGGAAGAAAAAGGAAGGAGTGGAGACTAAGAAAGTCCAGCTGAAGCCTCCCCACCTTGCAAATTCCAAGAGAACAAACGTTTGAGACCCCCAGAATATCCACCAGCGGTGCAACAGACGCCCTTCTTCTTAATCCACTCGCCCGCGTGCCGTAGCTGGGACCTTCCAGAAAATCTGGGCCTGGGGATCCGCTTGATAGGACCTGAATCCAATCTTCTGCTTGAGATCCACCCAGCCTGGAGAGCAACGTGTTGTTGTTGTTTTTTTGCGATCAAGCAATTAATTTGATTAGGTCTCCCAAATTTGGAACATCCGCCTAGTGTGATGTCTCCATTCCAGGAAACCCTTCGCCTTATCTTCTCCCATCTCATCTTTACGACTGTCCCTAAGCGAGTCGCTGCCGTTGTTAAGCTACCAACATGCTGGTTCAGCGGCTTCCCTGTTGACTTGGCGGGTCAGACGATCCCAAAAAGGGATCCTGTAATTCCCTGGGACCATCATAAATTCCTCCTTAGTTCCAAGTTGCTTCTCTCCTTAATGGGTTTCCATCCGTTGCTTCCTGTCCTGTAGGGGCTTTGGAAAACACCCCCCCCCCCGCTCTTCTTTGGGGCAGCCCCTCTAATATTGAAGGATGCTTTCATTAGACTTGGCCAGATCTGAGTTGTTAGTTGCGAAGACGTATCCGACCCATTGTGACCCCCTGGACCACGTTCCTCCAGGCCTTCCTGTCCTCTCCCATCCTCTGGAGTCCATTGAAGCTCAGGCCGACTGCTTCGGTGACTCCATCCAGCCACCTCCTTCTCTGCCGTCCCCTTCTTCTTCTTTTGCCCTCCATCGTTCCCAGCATGAGGCTCTTCTCCAGGGAGTCCTTCTTCCTTCTCATCAGGTGGCCAAAGTCTCTGAGTTTCCTCTTCAGGATCTGGCCTTCTAAAGAGCAGTCAGGGTTGACCTCCTCTAGGACTGACCGGTTGGATGGCCTTGCAGTCCAAGGGACTCAATGCAGGAGTCTTCTTCTCCAGCACCAGAGTTCAAAGGCCTCCATTCTTTGGCGCTCAGCCTTCCTTGTGGTCCAACCTTCACAGCCATCCATGGCAACTGGGAAAACCACAGCCTTGACTGGACGCCCTTCGGTTGGCAGGGGGATGTCTCTGCTTTTTAGTAGGCTGCCTAGATTTGCCATAGGTGTAAACTGTGTGTCTTGCGTCGAAAACCTGAACTCTTAGGATCTCAAAAATCCAAAAAGTCCCATTAGCCCCAGCGAGATGGGCCGCCTGTGGCGATGTCAGCAAAGCAAAGGAGCAAAATGGAACACAAACAGCTCTGAGAATAGAATTGAAACGAACGTTGACCTCCAAATGTTCCCACTTGCAAAGGCCGGAAACTCTCAAATGTTTGTGAGATTCCCTGGTTCAAGAAACAGACAGGCCACTTCGTAGGAGATTGGATGGAGGTTTACTGTTATTGGGGCTAGACAGATGGACTGATAGATGGACAGACAGGCAGGCAGAAGGCGGGGGGAGAGAGGATGGATGATAGATGAATGGATAGATAGTTTGATAGCTAGATAGATGATAGATAGATGGATAGATGACAGACAGACAGACAGACAAGGCAGACAGCTAGATAGGTGGATAGATAGCTAGAGAGAGAGAGAGAGAGAGAGAGAGAGAGAGAGAGCGCTAGATAGATAGATGGATGGATGGATGGATGGATGGATGGATGGATGGATAGATAGATAGATAGATAGATAGATAGATAGATAGTTGATAGATGGATAGATGGATGGATAGATGGATAGATGGATGAGAGATAGATAGAAAGATAGATAGATAGATAGATAGGTGGATAGATAGATAGATAGATGGATAGATAGATAGGTGAGAGATGGATGAGAGAGAGATAGAGATAGAGAGATGAGCTAGCTAGCTACATAGATAGATAGATAGATAGATAGATAGATAGATAGATGATAGATAGATAGATAGATAGATGGATGGATAGATAGATAGATAGATAGATAGATAGATGATAGATAGATAGATAGATAGTTGATAGATAGTTGATAGATGGATGGGTGGATGGGTGGATGATAGATGGATAGATAGATGATAGATAGATAGTTGAAAGATGGATAGGTGGGGGGGTGGATAGATAGATAGCTACCTAGATACCTAGATAGCTACCTAGATACCTTCCTAATCAGCCAGGAAAAGCCTCTTCCGCTGCTCCAACTGGCCGCTTGGAAATCCGGCCCGGCAGCGGTGGAAGGAAGGAAGCGGCCTCTTCCGGGATGCCCCCCCCTGGGAAACCTTGGTGGGGGGGGGGGAGGAATTGGGCTCCCCTGGGCAAAACTCCTACATCCCTCCGGGGGTCAATTGGGATACCCTGAGGACTGCAGGAGGGCAATTCTCCCCTTCTCTGCCTCTCTCTCTCTCTCTTTTTCACTGCTTCTCTTTCATTCTTTCTCTTTCTCACTCTCTTTTTCTCTCTCTTTTTCACTGCTTCTCTTTTACTCTTTCTTTCTGTCTCTCTTTCTCTCTCTCTTTTTCTTCTCCTTCTCTTTCTCACTCTCTTTCTCTCTCTTTTCTCTCTCTCTTTCTCTCTTTCTCCTTCTCTTTCTTACTCTTTCTCCTCTCTTTTTCATTGCTTCTCTTTCACTCTTTCTCTTTCTATCTTTCTTTTCTATCTTTCTTTTCTCTCTTTCTCTTGCTTTCTCTTTTGCTCTAACACTCTGTTTTGCTCTCTTTCTCTCTCTCTTTCTCTCTCTCTTTCACTTTCTCTTTCTCTCTTTTTCTCACTCTCTTTTTTCTATCTTTTTCACTACTTCTCTTTCACTCTCTCTCTCTTGCTCTTTCTCTTTCTTTCTCTCTTTCTCATTCTCTCTCTTTCACTCTTTCTCTCTCTTTCTTTCTCTCTTTCTCTCTTTCTCCCTCTTGTTCTCTCTTTCTCCTCTCTCTCTCTCTTTCTCTTTTTCCTTTTCTCTTTCTCCTCTTTCCCTCTTTCTCTATCTCTTTTGTTCTCTCTCCTCTTTCTCTCTTTCTCTTTCTATCTCTTTTGTTCTCTCTCTCCCTTTCTCTCTTTCTCTCTTTCTCCCTCTCTTTTCTCTCTCTCTCTCTCTCTTTCTATATCTCTTTTACTCTTTCTCTTTCTCCCTCTCTCCCTCTCTCTTTCTGTCTTTCTCCTCTTTTTCTCTCTTTCTCTCTCTCTCACTTCTCTCCCCCTCTCTCTTTCTTTTTCTCTCTCTCTTCCTCTCTCTCTCTTTTCTCTTTGTCTGTCTGTCTGTCTCTCTGTCTCATGCACACCTATACACATAATCACTATTTTATCAGGTTCTGCTCCCAGTTTGAAAAGCCCGCCCCCACTCTTCCCTAAATGGGAGACATATTCACCAAGACTCATCCACCAAGTGGAGCCCCCCAAGATGACCAGGGCTCTGGAGACTAAACCTTACGATGAACGGTTAAGGGAATTAAGCATGTCTACTAACAGAGAAAAGAATTAGGGGTGACATGATAGCATCTTCCAGCACTTGGGGGGGGTCTCCCACAGAGAAGAGGGGTTCGACTTATAAGCCTCTGAAGACAAGAACAAAAAACAAATGGATGGAAACTAACCAAGGAGAGAAGCAACCTGGAATTAAGGAAAAAACTTCCTAACAGTGAGGACAATTAACCAGTGGAACAGCTTGCCACCAGAGGTTGTGGCTGGAGGTGTTTAAAAAGCCTCTTGTCTTGAAATGGTGTAGGGCCTCTGCTTGAGCAGGGGGGTGGACTAGAAGACCTCCAAGGTCCCTCCTGCTTCATTCTTCGTTCTAATCTTGGATTTTCTGAGACGCTGGCAAAGGGGAAGTTGCAGAGGGATCAATTCTCTGTCCACCTATTCTCCTCCTGGACCCGGTCACTGGGGGTGGGGGGTGGGGTGGGGGGGTAGGAATCTCCCCTCAGGGCTCCTCTTTCCACGGCGTCCCCTTGTAGCCCCCGCCACGGATTCCGACTTCGCTCCTTCCGGTGAAATTTGCATTCCCAACGAAGGCCGCCTTTAATTATGCCGTACGCCGAGGCGATGGATTTTCAAATGCGATGAAGCAATGGTTTAATCATGTTGATTTGCGCTAATTGGTTGTTTGGGCCACGGTGGCCTTACCTGATTTAGCTGCGGTGGTGTGGATGGAAAAAAGGAGGGAGCGAAATGGGGGGGGGAGCGGTTGTGTGAACTGGACGAAGTCACAGTCCTTTTGTGTGTGTTGTTTGTGTGTGTGTGGTGAAGCAACAGAGGCTGATCTGCCCAGGAGCCAAGCTGGATGGCTGTCAGCTCTGACAATGGCAGGACTGCGGGGGTGGGGGGTGGGGTTGGCTGGCATGACCAAATTGAGAACACCTGCCTTGCGAGGTAGTCCAGCCAAGAAGCACACTTCAATACCAGTTCCACGCTTATCACAGAATCTTGGATGTGTGAATGTACCTTCTCTCCCTTCTCATTTTTATACCCCAAGAAACTAGGGAGGGTCCCTTCTCCTTCCCTACCCCCCTTTTTCCTTCAGAGGGCTCAGCTGCCTCTTATCTGATTATGGTCTAGTCTGGGTCTCTTCTTCCTGTCTCCCAAGGCCATTCTCACAAACCCACAGAACAGAATCTCATGAATCTGAAAGTCCCCCCCCACCTTTACAGCCAAAGAAACTAGGGAGGGTCCCTTCTGAGAATGCTTCCCACGTCCCTTTTCCATCCGTGGGCTCAGCTGCCTCTTATCTGACCGATATCTAATCTGCGCCTCTTCCTCCTGTCTCCCAAGGCCATTCCCATACGCCACTGCAATATTTCTGCCCCCTCTTCTTTACAGCCAAAGAAACTAGGGAGGGTCCCTTCTGAGATGCTTCCCACCCACCCCTATTTCTTCTAAGGGCTCAGCTGCCTCTTATCTGATTACTGTCTAGTCTGTGTGTCTTCCCCCTGTCTCTCAAGGTCTTTTCCACAGACCATTACAATATTTCTCCCCACTCACCTTTACAGCCCAAGAAACTAGGGAGGGTCCCTTCTCCTTCTCTACCCCCGTTTCCTTCAGAGGGCTCAGCTGCATTTTATCTGATTATGGTTTAGTCTGTGTCTCTTCCTCCTGTCCCTCAAGGCCATTCCCACAGACCATCACCATATTTCTGCCCCCTCCTCTTTGCAGCCCAATAAACTAGGGAGGGTCCCTTATGACATGCTTCCCACGCCCCTCTTTCTTCTGAGGATTCAACTGCCTCTTATCGACTGACTAGACATCGGTCTGATAAGAGGCAGCTGAGCCCCCAGAAGGAAAAGGGGTTGGTGGGAAGCATCTCAGCAGAGACCCTCCCTAGTTTCTTTGGCAATAAAGAGGAGGGGGCAGAAATATTGTCATGGTCTGTGCGAAGGACCTTGGGAGACAGGAGGAAGAGACTCAGACTAGGCAAGGGTTAGATAAGAGGCAGCTGAGCCTCCAGAAGGAAAAGGGGCGTGGGAAGCATCTCAGCAGAGACCCTCCCTAGTTTCTTTGGCAATAAAGAGGAGGGGGCAGAAATATTGTCATGGTCTGTGCGAAGGACCTTGGGAGACAGGAGGAAGAGACGCAGACTAGGCAAGGGTTAGATAAGAGGCAGCTGAGCCCAGAGAAGGAAAGGGGGCGTGGGAAGCATCTCAGCAGAGACCCTCCCTAGTTCCTTGGGCTGCAAAGATGAGGAGGGAGGAGGGAGAGACTTGCAAGATTCTGTCCACGTAGAATAAAATAATTAAAAGTTAATTCTTCTACAGGTGCTTCTTGCTTGGACTATTCTTGCAAGAAAGGACCATTTTTCTCGCCATCCCTCCCCAATTCCTCCAGTGGCGTAACGGGAGGGGTACATTCCTCAGGTCAGCGTCCAAAGGACTGCCGGGGGGTGGGGAGAGGGGGTGGGGAGACAAAGCGACAGGGCAACTCAAGGATGACAAAACAGATTTTGACTCGGCTGCTCATCCCGCATTAGCTTCTTATCAGCCGACAGCCGGCTGCTGCGAACATGTTTATTTTATGAATGGCTTCGCGGAGAGGCTGGTGAGCCAGAGGGAAGCCCAGTTGACAGCCGGATCCGTTCTCTTCCATATTGTCAGCAAACGCGCAATGCCAGGGAAGGAGAAACACTTGTGCGGGTCCCCTCGGGAGCCTCCGGAAGGGAATGCAAGGTGACACTTTGGAGAGGGTCGCTCCTTGTTTTCCATGCGGCGCACGCCGTCCTGGAGCCGCCTTCTCCGGGGGAATCGGAGCGCACGCTCCCCCTCTCTCTTATACCTCCCTCCTTCTCCAACCCCCTGCAAAAAATAAATAAATAAATCTCACATTTATAAGGCCAAAGGAAGAGCAGCAGATTGGGGGAATTTTATCTCTCGGGGCCATCTGGAAGCCAATCTGAGATGGAAACGACAAGAGATTAAAAGGCTTCTCCTTTCCCCCAATGTGGAAATGATGTTCCCTTCCCACGGCACGGCCTGCTGGTGTCGCTTTTTGTCCCGTCAATCTTCACCCGTGATTTAGTGGAGGGGACGGCCAGCTGAATGGGCCGCAGATAGGCTCAAGGATAGCCAGAAGGATGTTGACTTGACAGACACCGGCGTTGGCCCCGACCGAACCAAATGAAATTAAACTGTGAGAAAGGTAAAGTTCTACATTTAGGCAGGAAAATGCACAGGGGTAGCTAAGGTGGTCCCTGGCTCTGCAGCAGTAACTGGGAGGGGGGTCTTGGAGTCCCGAGTGGACGGTCCCTTAAATAGGAGCCAGTGCTATGTTGCATCAGCCCCAAGGGCCAACGCAATCCTAGGCTGCATCAACAGAGGGATAGAATCAAGATCCCGCGATGGGTCAATAATTTTATATAAGGCCTTGGGAAGGCCACCCTTGGAATATTGTGTCCAGTTTTGGTCACCCATCTATCTTCTATTATTTGTTGTATTATATATTATTATATTTTACATGTTGCACGCTGCATATTATATATTACACATTACATATTATATGTAGGCTGTGTATGTATGTATGCATGTATGTATGTACTGTATGTTCCAGCATAACTCTGGAACGCCTCGAGCATTTTCAACCAAACTTGGTACACAGATGACTTTACTCTCTGGAGAAAAATACTGTAGGGGTAAGACACCCCTAAAACCCCTAGGGGTCTGTGTTCTGTTATGATACAGCCTGTTGTGCCTTAATACGGCTTCTACTGTACTGCCGTAAAATGGATTCTACTGTACAGCGCAGTGCTATGGTAACGGCTTCACAGTGCTCCACCAGGGGGCTCCCTCTGGTAACTGGGAAAATCCAACATTACGTTTGGTCCGGACATTTTCCCCTATAAATAAATACCCAAGCAACACCAGGATTATTGGCTAGTATTATTTTTAAAAAAAGATGTGGAGACTCTGGAAAGAGTGCAGAGAAGAGCAACAAAGATGATTAGGGGACTGGAGACTAAAACATATGAAGAACGGTTGCAGGAACTGGGTATGTTTAGTTTAAGAGAAAGAAGGACTAGGGGAGACATGATAGCAGTGTTCCAATATCTCAGGGGTTGCCACAAAGAAGAGGGAGTCAAACTATTCTCTAAGGCACCTGAGGGTAGAACAAGAAGCAATGGGTGGAAACTAATCAAGGAGAGAAGCAACTTAGAACTAAGTGAGAACAATTAACCAGTGGAACAAGTTGCCTCCAGAAGTTGTGAATGCTTCAACACTGGACGTTTTTAAGAAGATGTGGGATAGCCATTTGTCTGAAGTGGTGTAGGGTTTCCTGCCTAAGCAGGGGGTTGGTCTAGAAGACCTCCAAGGTCCTTTCCAACTCTGCTATTGTATGAAGTTGTGCGTGGGCTCCATGCCAGACAAAGAGGAAGTTTAGAGGGGACATGATAGCAGTCTTCCAATATCTCAGGGGTTGCCCCAAAGAAGAGGGAGTCAAGCTATTCTCCAAGGCACCTGAGGGCAGGACAAGAAGCAATGGGTGGAAACTAATCAAGGAGAGAAGAAACCTGGAATTAAGGAGAAATTATCCTGACAGTGAGAACAATTCATCAGTGGAGCGGCTTAAGTTGTAGGTGCTCCCATCACTGGAGATTTCCATGAATATTCTCCCCTCCACATTCCACCTTCTGAACCCTCAAACTATCTCTGCAGTCGTTTCCCTTCTTCTGCCGTCTTCGGGCCATCTGCAGATCTGACCATCGGCATTTTAACGGCCCATTCCTAAATTCCAGCCTGGTCACGGTTGTTCCTAATGCAGGGTCCCCTTTGGCTAAGCGGGGGTGAAGAAAAGTTGAAATCCAGGCACGGGATATGTTCCCGTTCCAGGACAGCCCTTAATGTTACCAGGGCCTTCTGCCATATTGCTAATGTCCTATTAACACGTCCGTTTGCCCGGAGAATTAGTACCAGCAGTGGACGGGTTAGGGAGCTGTGCCGTCCACCCGAGGCGGCCCATAAAAGACCAAAGATTTCGCTCAAGCAGATGTCAGCTTAGGTAACATGTGGAAACTATTGGAAGGGGGGGCAGGGGGAGGCTTCCAAGCACACCCTTGGCTCCGGCCTCGGATTCGAGGAGACGCCAAGCAAAGCGACCTCCATTTCAAAGTTCACTTGAGAAAGTTGCTTTAAGAAAAAAAGATTTTGCAATCACGGGGAGTCCTCGAAACGTACGGCCACCATTGAGCCCGGCATTTCTGTCGCTAAGCGAGGCGGTTTTGTTCGGCGAGGTTTGCCCCGTTTTGCAGCCTTCCCAACCACCGTTGTTAGGTGAATTGTTGCGGTGGTTTTAAGTTAGTAACACAGTCGGGACGCGAAATCCGGCTTCCTGGTTGACTTGGCTTGTGAAAAGGTCACCAATGGGGGATCACGAGACCCGGTGCAACCGTCATAAGTACAAGTCAGTTGCCAAGCGGCTGAATTTTGATCACGTGACCATGGGGAGGCTGCAATGGGCATGTATTAAAAAATGACCCTTAGGAGATTCCTCCTTAGTTCCAAGTTGCTTCTCTCCTTGATGAGTTTCCACCTGTTGCGTCTTCTCCTGCCTTCAGGGGCTTTGGAGAATCCCCCCTTCTTTGGGGCAGCCCCTCAAATATTGGAACACTTCTATCATGTCACCCCATGTCCTTCTTTTAGCTGGATTAGATATACTCAGCTTTTCAGAGATTTTAGCCTCCAGAATAACAAGTTGGAAGGGGCCTTGGAGGTCTTCTAGTCCAACCCCTGCTCAAGCAGGAGACCCTAGACCATTTCAATCCATCAGAATAGAGCTGGAAGGGACCTTAAAGGTCTTCTAGTCCAACCCCTTGCTCAAGCAGGAGACCCTAGACCATTTCAATCAACCTGAATAGAGCTGGAAGGGGCCTTGGAGGTCTTCTAGTCCAACCCCTTGCTCAAGCAGGAGACCCTAGACCATTTCAATCAGAGTAGAGCTGGAAGGGACCTTGGAGGTCCTCTAGTCCAACCCCCTGCTCCAGCAGGAGACCCTAGACCATTTCAATCAACCTGAATAGAGCTGGAAGGGGCCTTGGAGGTCTTCTAGTCCAACCCCTTGCTCAAGCAGGAGACCCTAGACCATTTCAATCAGAGTAGAGCTGGAAGGGACCTTGGAGGTCCTCTAGTCCAACCCCCTGCTCAAGCAGGAGACCCTAGACCATTTCAATCAACCTGAATAGAGCTGGAAGGGGCCTTGGAGGTCTTCTAGTCCAACCCCTTGCTCAAGCAGGAGACCCTAGACCATTTCAATCAGAGTAGAGCTGGAAGGGACCTTGGAGGTCCTCTAGTCCAACCCCCTGCTCAAGCAGGAGACCCTAGACCATTTCAATCAACCTGAATAGAGCTGGAGGGGCCTTGGAGGTCTTCTAGTCCAACCCCCTGCTCAAGCAGGAGGCCTTCTATCATTTCAGACAAATGGCAGTTCAATTCTCTTCTTGAAAGCCTCCAGTGATGGAGCACTCACAACTTCCGGTGGCAAGCTGTTCCACTGATTCATTGCCCTCACTGTGTCAGGAAATTTCTCTTTCATTCCAGGTTGCTTCTCTCCTGGATCAGTTCCCACCCGTTGCTTCTTCTCCTGCCTTCAGGGGCTTTGGAGAACAGGTAGACCCCCCCCTCTTTCTTTGGGGCAGCCCCTCAAATATTGGAAAGCTTCTATCCTGTGCCCCCTGGTCCTTCTTTCCATTAAACTAGACACACCCAGTTCCTGCAACCGTTCTTCATATATTTTAGCTTCCCTAATCATCATTGTTGCTCTTCTCTGCACTCTTTCCAGAGTCTCAACATCTCCAGTAATAATAATAATTTAATAATAATTTTTAATTTATTAGCCGCTCCCTCTCCAAAAAGGACTCGGGGCGGCGTACAATAAAACATATAACACATAAAAACATATGTGCAAACACATAAACAACAAATCCACACATATACAAAGACATACATGCACGGAGGAGGTAACAATTACATCACATTAAGAATGTTAAAAAATCAGCCATTAAAATACCCCTTAATAATAACACAATTTAAAATTTAAAAGGACTGTCAGGAGGAATAAGAAGAGCAAATTCTGGTCAAAACTGGCTGGAGACGACCAACTAGTAGATATATCCAGATGCCAGCCCAAACCATCACCTTAACTTGGATCTAGGAATAAGCAATAACCAACGGAAGATCATTCAATCCATTTTGACGTGGCTGATAGACCAGCATAGAACTAATAAAATAACCCTAAAACAAGAATGTTTTTTTAAAAAATCACATTCCTAGCATAAAACCAGGTAAAGGTAACGAGATGAAGGTAAAATCGCAGAGTTATAGGTATTCAAATGCAGAAAGGATTCTAAAAAATTGCAATAAATTTTGCAACGTGTAATCCAGGGGTGTCCAAACTTGGGAACTTTAAGACTTGTGGACTTCAACTCCCAGAATTCCCCAGCCAGCTGGCTGGGGAATTCTAGGAGTTGAAGTCCACAAGTCTTAAAGTTCCCAAGTTTGGACACCCCTGGTGTAATCTGCTTTAAGTAAGTAAGGTAACTAGGAAAGGTCGCGAGTTGTACTGCAATTTATAAAAGAAAGCGAGAACGTAAAGCTATGCTAATTTGTATTGTCTAATATTTGCTGGAGTCCTGCTAGGGTTCGTTGGGATTGACCATTAGGGCCCAACTAATTATAACAAGGAGATAGCAAAATAAAACATAGAATGGTATGTGTAGATTTAAAAGGAGAGAAGGAGGAGAAGAAGGAGGAAGAGAAGATGGAGGGAGGGACAGGGAGGGAGTGAAGAAAGGAGAGAAAGAGATGGGGAAGGAGGAAGGAGGAAGAAAGGAGGGACTGGGAGGAAGGGAAGGAGAGGAAGGAAGGAAAAGAAAAGAAAAAAGGAAATTAATAGGGAGGAAAGAAGGAAGGAAAAGAAAGAAAGGAAGGAAGTAATAAGGAAGGAAAGGAAAGAAAAAAGGAAAGAAATAGGAAGGAGGGAAGGAAGGAAAAGGAAGGAAAAGAGGAAGGAAAAGAGGAAGGAAAAGGAAGGAAGGAAAAGGAAGGAAGGAAAAGGAAGGAAGGAAAAGGAAGGAAGGAAAGAAAGTAATAAGGAAGGGAGGAAAGGAAAGGAAAAAGAAAAATAATAGGAAGGAAGGAAGGAAGGAAGGAAGGTAATAAGGAAGGAAGGAAGGAGCGAGCTCTGGAGGAAACACTAGTAGTCCTTGAGCCAAACTAGTTTATTTTGGTTTTCCGCTGTAATAATAGATGAGAAAGACCTTGAAGAGATGCTGCCAAGGGAACAGTCAGATAAGAGACAGCTGAGCCCACATGTGCACAATGGATGGAGAAAGAGAGTCAGAAGGGACCCTCCCTAGTTGCCCAGGCTGTAAAGGAGATGGGGGGGCAGATTTGTTCTTTCAGACTTCCAAGGTCCTTATAGTCAGTAAGTGAGATGAAGCAGAGAAACACTGCCAAAGGAAGGGTCAGATAAGAGTCAGCTGCACAATGGACAGGGCGAGAAATTCAGAAGGGACCCTCCCTAGTTTCTCAGCCTGTAAAGAAGAGAGGGAGAGGATTGTACTTTCAAATTTGCAAGGTTCTTGTGGTAGTGTGTGGGAAAGACTTTTGGAGACAGGGAAAAGAGAGACAGCCAAGGGAAGGGTCAGATAAGAGACCGCATAGTCCAGAGCTAGTTAATGCACAGGGCAAGAAGCTCAGAAGGGACCCTCCCTAGTTTCTCACGCTGTCAAAGAGACCGTGGGAGAATTGTACTTTCAGACTTGCAAGATTCTTGTAGGCCTAGATGAGAAGGACGTTGGGATATGAGACAAAGAGACACTGCCAAGGGAATAGTCAGATAAGTGACCACATAGCCCTCAGCTGCATAATGTGCGGAGAAAGGGATTCAGAAGGGACCCTCCCTAGTTTCTCAGGCTGTAAAAGAGACTGTGGGAGAATTGCATTTTCAGACTTGCAAGGTTCTTGCAGCACAGCCAAAGGAACAGTCAGTTAACAGACAACTGAGCTCTCAGCTAGATAAGGGAAAGGGAAAGAGTCTCAAAAGAGACCCTCCCTAGTTTCTCAGACGGCAAAAGAGACTGTGGGAAAATTGCATTTTCAGACTTGCAAGAATTCTTGTAGGGGTGGGTGAGAAGGACCTTGGGAGATGAGAAAAGGAGACACTGCCAAAAGAACAGTCAGATAAGAGACCGCATAGCCCTCAGCTGCATAATGAGTGGAGAAAGAGACTCAGAAGGGACCCTCCCTAATTTCTCAGGCTGTAAAGAAGAGAGGGAGAGGATTGTACTTCCAGACTTGCAAGATTCTGCTAACACAACTTTACAATAAACGAGGATTACTTTATTTGGCTGCTTCTCCTGTCCAGCCGACCTGGCTAGACCAATATCCGTCCTTCTTTCTTTCATACACCTGCAGTCGTCCAATGTTTGGCAAGAAGGCAAGGGTGTGAAACAGGCCATCGGGATTCCCAGGAAAGACACACTCACCTCGGCGGTATGGCTTAACCACGACCCTCGCGGTGTGCAACGGGCCGGGTTCTTCTCGCCGTGAATTGTACAACAGACGAAAAGCTGCCGAGTCAGCGATGGCGTTCCCGAGAAGGCCCGAATGCTCGTGTTTGCCCTCCGGGAAAGCTTTCTCCGCCTCTCTCCACTCTTGACATTCCCAGGAGATAACCTAATTAAAGCTACAGATGCATTGGTGAGGGGGAGGGGGGGGCGGAATCGCAAATGCCAGATGTTTGCTTTATATGACCTCTCCGTGCTGACAAGCAGACGTATGTGAGGCAGGGAAGGAACCATTTCTTGTGTGTGTGTGTTTGCATTAGTGTGTGTTTGCATCCTCACAACCAGGGGTGGGATTGAAAGATTTTAGCAACTGGTTCCCCGCCCGGTTGCTGGGTGGGCGTGGCCATGTGGGTGTGGCCTACTACCGGTTTGGGGAACCAGATGCAAAATTATCATCTGGTTCGCTTGAACCAGTCTGAACCGGCTGAATCTCCCACCTGCTCACAACTGCATTTGCACACCGGTCTGGCAGTCCAGACTCTTGGACACACTCTGAAAACCCTGGGTGCAAATTAGGCGGAGGGGGAGGGGGGCTGTGTCCCTGTGGCTTGGCCCCAAACATCCCTTTTTACAGCTAGTCCTATAGTTGTTTCTTCTTCTTCTTCTTCTTCTTCTCCTCCTCCTCCTCCACCTCCTCCTCCTCCTCCTCCTCCTCCTCCTCCTCCTCCTCCTCCTCCTCCTCCTCCTCCTGTCATCTTCTTCTCTTCTTCCTCCTGGTTTCTCCTCCTCCTCTTTCTTCTTCTCCTTCTCCTGTTGTCGTCTTCTTCTCCTCCTCCCCCTCCTCCTTCTCCTGTCTTCTCCTCCTCCTCCTCCTCCTCCTCCTCCTCCTCCTCCTCCTCCTCCTCCTCCTCCTCCTCCTCCTCCTCCTCTTCCTTTTTTTCTCCTGTCATCCTCTCCTCCTCCTCTTTCTTCTCCTCCTCCTCCTCCTGTCTTCTTCTTCTTCTTCTCCTTCTCCTCCTCCTCCTCCTGTCTTCTTGTTCTCCTTCTCCTCCTCCTCCTCCTTCTTCTCCTGTCTTCCTCCTCCTCCTCTTTGTCTTCTTTGCAACTGTCTCCTATTTATGACGGTTGCTGTGTCCCAAGTTTATGTTGATTCCCTTTTGCGACTTTCCGACAAGCTAACGAGGAAGCCAAGTTCCCTTAACACTCAGGTTCCTTAATTATCTAACTGCAGGGATTCACTTAGGGACGGAGGCAAGACGTTATAAAATGGGGCAAGATTCATTTAACAAACACCTCACTTAACAACTGTAGCCTCGGTTGTGGTTCTAAGCCGAGGGCTGCCAACATGGACTCTTGTCCAAAACCTGAACTGATGTTTTCGTCTCGTGGGGGGAAAAAATTTCACCCAAAGTTATTGGGGGAAGATATAATTTCTCTTCCGTCACTGTTGTTTTTCCAGCGAGATGATGAATTTAGCAGCCTTTAATCAATTTCTTTTAAAGCAAATTGACTCTTGCTTCGCCTTGGACTAACAATTTATAGGCAACAAACAACTATTGGCACATTTATCAAAGAAAACATGGAGCTTAAATTACCGTTAAAGTAGCGGCCGGCTATCAGTAGCGAAAGAGCTGGAGTTATTTTGGCTGCGAAGATCAAGGTGGGATTTTTTTTTTTCAAAAAAAAGCTCTCGACTCAGTGAGATGTCACAGGGGGAATGATTTGGTGGCCAACCGAAGGCCAGCCCCTGCCTTTAGACAACGTGTCTTGTGTATCCGTGCGGTTGTGCAGATGGAACAAGCCGGAAAGATGAATAAATTGGGTCAGGAAAGGATTGCCTGAGAATTCTGTGAGAAGGATGAGAAGAGGAAGGAAAAAGAGGAGGAGGAGGAGTAGAAGGAGGAGGAAAAAGGAAGGAAAGAAAAAGGAGAAGGAGAAAAAAGGAGGAGAAGTGGGGTAGAACAAGGAGAAGGAGGAAGTGAAGAATGACAAGGAGAAGGAAGACGCGAGGAAGGACAAGGAGTGGAGGAGGAGGAGGAAGAAGGAGAAGGGGAGGGGGAGAAGGAGAAGGAAAAAGGAAGAAAAAAAGGAGAGGAAGAGGAGGAGGAGAGGTGGAGGCAGAACAAAGAGAAGGTGGAAGTGAAGAATGACAAGAAAAAAGAGGCAAGGAAGGACAAGGAGTGGAGGAGGAGAAGTAGATGGAAGAAGAAGGAGGAGGAGGAGGGGAGAGGAGGAGGAGAAGGAGAAAGGAAGAAAAGAAAGAGAGGAGGAAGAAAGAAAAATAGGAGGCCGAGAAGTCGGATAGAACAAGGAGAAGGAGAAAGCGAAGAATGACAAGGAGAAAGAAAAGGTGAGGAAGGACAAGGAATGGTGGTGGAGGAGGAGATGGAAGAAGAAGAAGGGAAGGGGAGAGGAGGAGCCGGAGAAGGAGAAAGGAAGAAAAAGAGGAAGAGAGGAAGAAAAAGAGGAGGAGGTCGGATAGAACAAGGAGAAGGAGAAAGTGAAGAATGACAAGGAGAAAGAAAAGGTGAGGAAGGAAAAGGAGTGGAGGTGAAAGAGGAGAGGAAGAAGAGAGGAAGGACGAGGAGCAGGGCAGGAAGAGAAGAAGGATGAGGAGGAGAGGGAAAAGGCAAGGAAGAAGAAAGAGTGGTAGAGAACAAGAAGAAGAAGGAAGAGAGGGAGGAGGGGTGTGTGGGAGGAGGAGGAGGAGGAGGAAGGAAAAGGAAAGTGAAGAAGGAGAGGAGGTGGAGGAGGAGGAAAAGCAGCAGGACTTTCCTTGCCCCATTTGTTCAATGAATCCCTGCAGTCGGTAAGTTACTAACACGGTCGTTAAGCAAATCCGGCTTCCCTCTTGACTTTGCTAGTCAGAAGGTTGCAAACGGGGATCACGTGACACCCACCTCCCCCCAAAGACTGTGTTTACAACGGTTTCAGTGTCTGAATTTTGATCCCGCGACCTGGTGGGGAGATGTTACGAAAAACATCATTCTTAAGTTCCCTTTTTCCTGTCGCTGCTTTGAACGGTCCCTAAACAGACTGTCGTAAGTCAAGGACCTGCCTGTATGTGACTTAAACCCCTTTATCTTAATTCCCACATCCCCCCAATCTCTCTTCCTGAAGAGAGACACGTCCGCCCTCTCCACTTGTCTGGTTTCTCCTGACGGAGGAGAGCGCGTCCAGTGTGCAGCCGAGCCATCAGCCCTGCTCCTTAAAACGCCATGAATCTGGCTGGAGAACCTTTAAATCTCCTTTCAAGGAAATCCTCCCGCCAACATTTGTATCCATTCCCGGCTTCAACCTTGCCCCTCCGTCCCGTCCTCCGAGAGAAATGATTCCTATTATGTCGTTCGTTCCGCCTTTTCTTCCTTCCCTTATTCATATTTTGCCGTCTCCCTGAGCGATGCGCGGAGTCTGTGCAAATGAATGTGTGGCAGGAAGGGTCCGCCTGCCCGCCTGTGGCCGTACAGGGAGTCCTCTGGTTACGACTACAAGGGAGCCCCACATTCCCGCCGCTCAGCGCAATGTTTCTTTGGTTGCGCTTTGCCCCGTTTTACGACTTTTCTCGTCCAAGTCCTTAAGCGAATTGTGGCGTTTGTTAAGTTAGTCCCACCGTTGTTCATTGATTCTGGGTTCCCCGTGGACTTTGCTCATCAGATGGTCGCAAAAGGGGATCACGTGACCCCGGGACCGTCATAAATATGAGTCAGTCATTCTTTCCTTCCTTCCATCTTCCCTTCCCCCCCTCCTTTCATTTTCATTCTTTCTGTCTTCCCTTCCCTCCCACCCTTCCTCATTCCCATCTCCTCCCTTCTTTCCTCCCTCCCTCCCTCCCACCCTTCCTTCTTCCCATCTCCTTCCTTCCTAACATCCTTCCTAACATCCATCCTTCCTTCCTTCCTTCCTTCCTTCCTTCCTTCCTTCCTTCCTTCCTTCCTTCCTTCCTTCCTTCCATCTTCCCTTCCCTCCCTCCCTCTTTCCCATTTTTCCCCTTCCTTCCTTCCTTCCTTCCTTCCTCCCTTCCTTCCTTCCTCCCTCCCTCCCCTCCCCCCTTCCCTTTCCTCATTCCCATCTTCCCCTTCCTTCCTTCCTTTCTCCCTTCTTCATTCCCATCTCCTCCCTTCTTTCCTCCCTCCCTCCCTCCCACCCTTCCTTCTTCCCATCTCCTTCCTTCCTAACATCCTTCCTTCCTTCCTTCCTTCCTTCCTTCCTTCCTTCCTTCCTTCCTTCCTTCCATCTTCCCTTCCCTCCCTCCCTCATTCCCATCTTCCCCTTCCTTCCTTCCCTCCTTCCCTTCCCTTTCCTCATTCCCATCTTCCCCTTCCTTCCTTCCTTCCTTCCTTCTTTCCTTCCTCCCTCCCTCCCTCCCTCCCCTCCCCTTCCCTCCTTCCCTTCCCTTTCCTCATTCCCATCTTCCCCTTCCTTCCTTCTTTCCTTCCTTCCTTCCGAAGGTTGCATAAGGAGGGGGTGGGGTTTCACTGCAACCATCCTCAATAGGAGCCGCTTCCCAAGGGCGCGAAGAGCCTTGCCTGGCCGCCATGATTGTGATGGCTTCCTCCCCAATTTGGTTGACGGTCACTAAGCGGAGTGCCCTCCCCCCACTCCGCCGTCTCTCTCTCTCTCTCTGCGGACTTTCCCAGCTGCATCATCGCTTGGTGCGCTTTCCTTCCACGACCAATTGTGGCTGTGATCTCCACTTAAAAGCCATTAGCATTCCATGCCTGTCCGTGTTAATGACACCGCGGAATAGCGATAATTAGATGAAGCATCATTGAACATCATCGCTGGTGTACTTTACATTTATTTATACACCGTCCGTCCCCCTGCTCCCCCCACCCCGAAGTCAGCAAAACCGAAGCCACTCGTGGCGCCTTAGAAGAGAGAGATCCCACGGTTGCTGCGTTAATTATGTGGCTCAGATCGGGCAACCATCCTCCTTCTTGCATCCATGGAAGGTTTGGGGGAGATGACCCTTATTTTCCCCCTTTGTTGCTGGTTCCTCGCTGGTTCCTCCCTCAAGTGTCCCCTCGTTGAGATGATTTGTGGGCGAGGGGAAATCTGGAGGAGGTCTGGGAAGGCAGTGGGAGGGGTGGAAAGCATGGGGAGGACGCCTGTTGAGATGGGGGACCGTTTGGGATGGAAGGTTAAGGAGAGGACAGGATGGGAGGAAGAGCCAGCCTTGAGGTGGCAATCACAATAAAAGAATATCAGTTGAAAGGGACCTTGGAGGTCTTCCAGTCCAACCCTCTGCTCAGGCAGGAAGCCCTATTCCATTCCAAACTAATGGTTGTCCAACCTCTTCTTGAAAAACTCCACGGTTGGTCCACCCACAATGACTGGAGGCAAGCCGTCCTCCATCCATCCATCCATTCGTCTGTCCATCCATTCACTTACACCATTTCAATCAATCAGTCACAATAGACCTTGGAGATTTTCTAGTCCAATCCTCTGCTCAAGCAGGAGATCCTAGATCTTTCATTCATTCATTCATTCATTCATTCATTCATTCATTCATTCATTCATTCATTCATTCAATCAATCAAACAATCAAACAATCAATCAAACAATCAATCAATCAATCAGAATTTTGTCTAGACTATTCTTGAAAATCTCCAGTGATGGAGCACCCACAACTTCTGGAGGCAAGCTGTTCCATCCATACATCCTTCCAACCATCCATCCATCCATCCATCCATCCATCCATCCATCCATCCATCCAACCAACCAACCAACCAACCAACCAACCAACCAACCAACCAACCAACCAACCAACCAACCAACCAACCAACCAACCAACCAACCAACCAATTCAATCAATCAATCAATCAATCAATCAATCAATCAGATTAAAGCTAGAAGGAACCTTGCAGGTCTTCTAATCCAATCCTCTGCTGAAGAAGTAGACCCTAGACCCTTTCAATCAATCAATCAATCAATCAGAATTTTGTCTGGTCTCTTCTTAAAAACCTCCTGGGATGGAGCACCCATAACTTCTGGATGCAAATTGCTCCACAGGTGGATTGTCCTCACTCTTAGGAAGTTTCTCCTTAATTCCAGGTTGCTTCTGTCCTGGGTGAGTTTCCATCCGTTGTTCTTTGTCTGGCCTTCAGGTGCCTCAGCAAATAAGCTTTTACAATAGATCAGAGTGACCTCTCCTGGTTGTGTGTAGGTATCCTGTCTGGAGTTCCTTGTGAGACTGACACCCATCTTGGAAGTCTGGAAGTACATCTCTACCCAAGTCCCCTTTCCATCCAAACTCGACTAGAAGACCTCCAAGGGGTCCCTTCCAACCAGATGTTCCAGAACATTATTCTATGTTCTGTTTGTACACACACACACACACACACACACACACACACACACACACACACGAAAGACAGCAACAGACGTTGTTGTCTCTCATTTATCTGCCTGTCCAAATATTGAAGGGAGACACCAAGCAGGCTGGTTGGCTCTTAACGGAGAATTGTAAACTCCAGAGAAATCTAATTCAGGTGCCTTTTCACTCCTAATGTCCTTTGGTGTTGCCCAGAAGTTCTCCAGGACTTGGTGGCCATCATGGATGAGAAAGTTCTCTACTATCTACTGTGGAGACATTTGACCTGCAAGCCTGGAGAAGAAGATAGTCTGTGGTTGAACCTGGATCTTAGATGGAGGATTCCATCTCTATGTTGAGTGCTCTGTGGATGATGGGTTCCATTTCATCCATTCTTTCTTGACTCTTAACCGTGATGGATTTTCTTCCTGGGGATTGTCCCTCACATGGTCCTTCTCCTCTTCCAAGGGTAACTGAGTCCCTCCGTCGTGATATTGGTCATCCTCTGTCTTTCCAGATTTCATAGAACATAGAATAACAGAGTTGGAGGGGACCTGGGAGGTCTTCTAGTCCAACCCCCTGGTGAAGCAGGAGACCCTAGACCATTTCAAACAGGTTGGACTAGAAGACCTCCAAGGTCCCTTCCAGCTCTATTCTGATTGATTGATTGAAAATGTCCAGGGTCTCCTGCTTGAGCAGGGGGTTGGACTAGAAGACCTCCAAGGTTTCTTCCAGCTCTCTTCACATTGATTGATTGATGGATGGATGGATGGATGGATGGATGAAAATGGTCTATGGTCTCCTGCTTGAGCAGAGGGTTGGACTAGAAGACCTCTAATGTTCCTTCCAGCTCTATTTTGATTGATTGATTGATTGATTGGAATGGCGTAGGGTTTCCTGCTTGAGCAGGGGGTTGGACTAGAAGACCTCTAATGTTCCTTCCAGCTCTATTCTGATTGATTGATGAATGGATGGATTGAAATGGTCTAGGGCCTCCTACTTAAGCAGAGGGCTGGACTAGAAGACCTCCGAGGTCCCTTCCAGCTCTATTCCGATTGATTGATGGATGGATGGATTGAAATGGTCTAGGGCCTCCTACTTAAGCAGAGGGCTGGACTAGAAGACCTCCGAGGTCCCTTCCAGCTCTATTCCAATTGATTGATTGTTTGATTGATTGGAATGGCGTAGCGTCTCCTGCTCCAGCAGGAGGTTGGACTAGAAGACCTCCAAGGTCCCTTCCGACTCTGTTATTCTGCACCAGCGTCCTTGTTAGCTTCCGGTATCTGGGAACTGACCAAGGCTGTAGAAGAAGGGGACCGTTTCTCTCCACATTCTTCCTGCCTTTTCAACAGCTGCAAGGCCGGCGGAGAGTCAGCAGTGAGGGCTGCTGTGTGCTTTATGAGAGCCAAGGCCGCCGTGTTGATAATTAGCAACCGTCAAGCATCTATCAAATGCAAATGCGATCCGGGAAAGCTGCAGCTGGTGCTAGGAGAGCCCTCATATTTCACGGTGGCCCCGTGCAAAAACCAACCGACCGATCCACCAGGATCCGTTGCTGGGAAACGATCGTGGCAGGAGAAAAGGGCTTTTAAGTGGTCCTCCGAAAGCCTCTCACGGCTGGCCTTTGGGTCCAGTCTTTGCAAGAGGAAGGAAGACGGTTCAACCGTTCTTTGAGTGACCGTCCAACGTTGCAACGGCTGTCAGGTTTCCCCAAAATGCCCTAATTGGACCAAACTTCAAAAGAAAACTAGTCATTTATTAGGAGCACTTATTTTTGGCTGGGGAAAAAAGGGGGGGAATTTAGGACCATTTTTTCACACTTACTGGCCGTTGCACATTCCCCCGCGGGCATGTGATCAAAATTCAGAGGCTTGGCAACTGGCATGTAGTTATGACAGTTGCCGTGGTCCCGTGATCCCATTCTGTGACCTTCTGACCAAGTCCATGGGGAAGCCAGAATTGTGGCCTGTCAGCCGCCGGGCCCCTCCAGCAGCCAAATCAGAGGAGGAGGAGGAGGAGGAGAGGAGGAGGATGGAGCGAGGAGCGAGGAGGCAGGAGGCAAATGAGGAGGAGGAGAGGAGGCGGCATGGGAGTGAGGGTCAGCCTCAAAGCAACCCGAGAGCTCCGAGGGGGAATGGAGCTAGCAGAGAGGGGGGGGTGGAGCCTGGGCCATCCGTCACGCCCTCCGATGGAGAGTCAAGAGCCCCCAGGTCTGGAGGTGGCTGATGAGGAAGAGGAAGAACAGCTGGGTCCAGTGCTTGATGTGCTGATGCGCAGAAAACACAGAGGAGAGGAGAGCAGTGGAAATCTATGGGCCGGTCCTTGGGAGGGAATTCCTAATAAAGGAATCTATTGCTTCAACTACAAAGGGTTTGTTGTGTTTGGGGAGCTGGGGCAGGACAACCAGATTTGCTTAAGAACCTGTAAAACATTCGCAGCGATTTGCTTAACAACCACGGCAAGCGAGGTCGTAAGTTGGGACAAAAATCCACTTCACAGACGGCTCGAATTTTCGGCCTTCCCGGCAGTCGTACACCGAACGCTACCTTCCTTGGAATGGCTGCGAATGCACCAAAATGCACACGCAAACACATCAACACCCACCAGGATGTGATCTTTTGTTTCTCTCTTGACATTTACGGCAGAGTATAAACAGAGCGTTGTTATTCTTTGCCAAATCACCGATCTCCGTGGGGAGAAATAATGGGGGCCGTGGATGAGACGGGAAAACTCCGGCTCCGGAAGGCTGCCGGCTATAAAACAGAAAAGCGATGAGCAGAAAATTGAAGCCATCGTGAAGGTGTCACGTCTGGGGGTCTCCGAGAGGGAAATTGTCCCGGATGAATAAGTTGGATCACTTCATGAGCTTTAAGGGTGGGTGGGTGGGCAGTTGAAGGCCACGTTAGAGGACTCCCCCTTGCTACCACGGCTGCCCTCCCAGATAGCCGGACCCCCGCAACCTTCCCCCCCATTTCCATGCAAGGCGAGGAGAGAAGCAAGCTGGAAGTAAGGAGGAATTTCCTGACAGTGAGGACAATTAATCAGTGGATGGACTAGAAGACCTCCAAGGTCCCTTCCGACTTTGATATTTTATTGTTCTTTAATCCCAGATCAATTAATTAATTGCCACCAGAAGTTGTGAATGCTCCAACGCTGGAAGTTTTTAAGAAGAGGCTGGACGCCACATTTGTCCGAAATGGTATAAAGTTTCCTGCTTGAGCAGGGGGCTGGACTAGAAGACCTCCAAGGTCCCTTCCAGCTCTGTTATCCTGCTATTCCATAATCCCACATCAATTTGTCAAGGGAATAACTGGGCCTTCAGAAATCCATCGTCAGAAAGGATGAGATTCCCTTTTTTTTTTGCCTGGGGAGGAGGGGGCCTTGCCATCTCCCCCCCCCCCCCAAGGGAACTAAAGCTGATCTCCCTTCCCTTCCCCTGCAATTCAATTCTGTGCTTGGCAGTCCAGGGTCAGCTTATCTTCCCCTCCTGAGGTTTAAGGCTGGGGAGGGGGGCGTAATGTGTTCACCTGCCTTGGGTCACCCATCCGAGAGATTTGGGGGATGAGAGGAGCAGGGAAGCCAGGTTTAATAGCCTGGTCCACCCTGCCACACATATGCCCCCCCAACACCTCCCAACAAATGTCAAAGTCCTCTTCAAGGCATTGGATTTAGTGGCAGAGAGGTTGGGTGAAGTCCCGGAGAGAGGAGGACTGACTCCCTCCGTGCCCCTCTTGACACGGAATAGAGTAACAGAGTTGGAAGGGACCTTGGAGGTCTTCTAGTCCAACCCCTTGCTCAGGATAAAAGACCTTAAAACTGTTCCGGAGAAATGGTTGTCCAATAGAACTCCCCAATCTTACTCTCTTAATCCAGAGTAACAGAGTTGGGAGGGGATCTTGGAGGGCTTCCCATCCAGCCCACTGACTGAGATCATTCCAGGCCAAAGCCTCCAGGGATGGAGAACCCACAACTTCTGGTGGCCAGCTGTTCCACTGATGAATTGTCCTCACGTTCAGGAAATTCTTCCTTGGTTCCAGGTTGCTTCTCTCCTGGATGAGTTCCCACCCGTTGCTTCTTCTCCTGCCTTCCGGTGCTTTGGAGAATAAGTGGACCCCTTCCTCTTCTTTGGGGCAGCCCCTCAAACACTGGAAGGCTGCTCTCATGTCTCCCCTAAATCCTTCTTTTCATCAAAATAGACCTGCCCAGTTCCTGCAACCGTTCTTCCTATGTCTTCTCCTCCAGGCCCCCGATCCTCATTGTTCCTCTTCTCTGCACCCTTTCTAGAGCCTCCACGTCTTTTTTTGTCATTGTTTAGTTTTGGGATCCCCTAGATTCCCCCCTCCCCCTGCCCTTTGCCCCCCCCCCTTTGCTTCCCTTGCTTCACCTAACTTTATTCTCCAGAATTCAGGTTATGGACGGAATTGCATGCAGCCTCATTCATCATCACTAATATAGTTTTCATTGAGCTCAATGGGTTCACTTTAAATCTATCTCCAGGCTAATGATAATCATGATAATAATATAATGATCCCTAGGACGCTGGCAGCAAACCTTTTATCAACCCTTAGCACCAGTCACTGGTATTTGTAATGCATTTTTGAATGTTCAGTTGGCTGAGTTTCATGTTTAATGAATAAAGTATATAACAACAACAACAACAACAACAACAACAACAACAACAACAGGGTTAATCTTTGGTTAGATTCACAGTCTTTGGGGCTGGTTGGTAACTTCTTCTTTTTCTTCTTCTTCTTCTTCTTCTTCTTCTTCTTCTTCTTCTTCTTCTTCTTCTTCTTCTTCTTCTTCTTCTTCTTCTTCTTATTATTATTATTATTATTATTATTATCATCATCATCATCATCATCATCATCATCATCATCATCATCATTATTATTATTATTATTATTATTATTATCATTATTATGTGGTTAATCTTTGATGAGATTCACAGCCTTTGGGGCTGGTTGGTAGCTCAACAGCTCGAGTCCTAACCAAGGACTTAGGAACCATTAAGGTAACGTCGGAGGATATAAGTTGTTCCAAGTAGGGTGGTTTTTTGTAGAGTCAGAATGTTCAAGTCAGGTAAATTTAGGATTTCCAAATAGCGAGTAGGTAGCCCTTTAGGTATTACTCCAAGGGCTCCAATTACAATCGGGACAACACACGATTTCTTTTTCCACAGTCGCTCAACCTCAATTTGCAAGTCCCGGTATTTTGTGATTTTTTCTTGCTGTTTATCTTCAATTCGTGCATCTCCAGGTATTGCAATGTCAATTAACCAAACTTTCTTCTTTTCAATTATTGTTATGTCAGGTGTGTTGTAGGCCAAGTGCCTGTCAGTCTGGATTCTGAAGTCCCACAAGATTTTGCCTTTCTCATTCTCTAAAACCTTCTCAACCTGATGTTCCCAGTGGTTTTTGCTATACTCCAATCCAAACTTTTGGCACAATTTCCAGGGAATAATCTTAGCAACGTGGTCATGCGTTGTAGGTAGTCAGTTTGTGAAATTTTGCTGCACCCGCTGATCAAGTGGTCGACTGTCTCGTCTTTCTCATTATAGAGGCGACATTTGCTGTTGGTGGTAACATGTTGAATTTTTGCCTTCATGCAGTTTGTGGCTAAGGCTTGTTCTTGAGCTGCCAAAATAAAGCCTTCTGTTTCTTTTTTCAGTACCCCTCATCTTAACCAGTTCCAAGTTGTTGTTGTTGTTGTTGTTGCTGTTATTGTTGTTGTTGTTATATCCAAAGTGGCATTTGTGGGGAAAAACGAGATGCTAATTATTTAGCAGAAAATGCACATAAATAATAAACACATTGGCAGCCATGGGAAAGTCTGCAATTTTTTTTTCTGAGTGGGAAAATTATATTGCAACCCCCAAGTCTTAATATTCCTTTCCGTTTCCCCTCCTTCCCCTTCGTGGAATTTAAACATTTAATTCCGCCAGCAACTACTGTATATCAATTATACTCACTACTAAATAATCAGTCGGTGAAGCGATCTTGCTGTGTTCAGTGGTTTGCTTGAACAAAAGTTTGACTGTACGACGACTTCTAATTTCAATTTCTTTTGCTAGCCGAGGCAATTATGACTGAGTTTGCCCAGCACTCTCCTCAACGCGCTTTCTGAATTAAGCTCATTTTCTGCATCATGCAGTACGGTGGACGGAAAAAGCATCAACAAGCCACGTCTGCACCAGGATTGGGGCTGATCAGGCTTGGATTGGCCCGTTTCTTGGGTGAAGCCCCGAACCTGGGTTGGTAAACCATGATTGCTATCTTCACTAGACCAGCAAGGGATGATCTGATTCCCACAACCTTCTTCCTCCCTCCCTCCCTCCCTCCCTCCTCCCTCTCTCTTTCTCTCTTTCTTTCTCCTCTCTCTTTCTCTTTCCTCTCTCTCTTTCTCTCTCCTCTCTCTTTCTCTCTCCTCTCTCTGTCTTTATCTCTCTCTCTCCTCTCTCTTTTTCTCTCTCTCTCTTTCTCTCCTCTTTCTCTCTTTCTCTCTCCTCTCTCTCTCTGTTTCTCTCTCTCCTCTCTCTCTCCCTTTCTCTCTCATGTTTATCTATTGTATGGTATCTATCCATCCATCCATCCATCCATCCATCCACCTATTATATTCAAGCAGGGGGTTGGATTAGAAGACCTCCGAGGTCCCTTCCAGCTCTATTTTGATTGATTGATTGGTTGATTGATTGGAATGGTTTAGGGTCTCCTGCTTGAAGCAGGGGGTTGGATTAGAAGACCTCCGAGGTCCCTTCCAGCTCTATTTTGATTGATTGATTGGTTGATTGATTGGAATGGTTTAGGGTCTCCTGCTTGAAGCAGGGGGTTGGATTAGAAGACCTCCAAGGTCCCTTCCCAGAACAGAGAGATGGATGGATGGATGGATGGATGGATGGATAGATAGAATACATGTTGGACAGATGGATGGATGGATGAAACAGCTTTCCTCTGTAGCTGTGCATGCTCCAATAATGGAGGTTTTTAAGAAGAAATTAAACCACCTTTTGTTCGGAATAGTCTAGGATCTCCTGCCCGAGCAGGGGGTTGGACTAGGACCTCTTAAGGCCCCTTCCGACCCTATTCTTCTATGTTCCGTGTTAGACATCAGAAGCAACTTGGGATTGCAGCGAGCTGGAACACCATCTGCCCAGAATACTTTCCAGGTTTTATGAGCCCGTCCCGGGGCCCCTCGAGAGATGCTTGCTAAGCTACGGGCTCCCCAGGTGGGCTTTGGACGACACCTGTCGTGCCTTTGCAGCCGAGGCTGCCTTGTCAGCTCTGCACCTGGAGAAGCTGCCTGGTCCCTGCAGGTGTGCTCTGTTGCTCATCTCCACGGCCAAGCAGGCCACCAACGGGCCGTTAATAACGCCGGGAAGGCGATTCATAAATTATGAATTTTGCAAAATGAGCTGGGGGGGGGGCTGACCTTTGGGGGAAAGCGCCACCTGTCCTTCTCAAGCTCACTTCATCTTCATCGCCCGTCGCAAATTTCCAGGGGCAGAGATATCGTTTTCATCCTGAGCCTAGCTGACTGTGATTCGTACCTCTGCTATGGCGTGAGTTTATAAGCGCACGGACTTGGCTTGAAAGGCCAAGTTTCTAGTCCACATTGCACGCATCTCTCTGCACCTGGATGATTGGGCTCACTGTCAGGAGATCCCTCCTTGGTTCTAGGTTGCTTCTCGCCTTGATTTACCTGTCCTTTGGAGCAGGGGTTTCTAACTTTGGCCACTTTAAGACTTGGGACTTCAACTCCCAGAGTTCCTCAGCCAGTCATGGACTTCAACTCCCAGAATTCCTCAGGGGTCTCCAACTTTGGCCACTTTAAGACTTGGGGATGACTGGCTGAGGGACTCTGGGAGCTGAAGTCCCCAAGTCTTAAGGTTGGAGACCCCCGAGGAATTCTGGGAGTTGAAGTCCACGACTGGCTGAGGAATTCTGGGAGTTGAAGTCCCCAAGTATTAAGGTTGGAGACCCCTGAGGAATTCTGGGAGTTGAAGTCCATGACTGGCTGAGGAATTCTGGGAGTTGAAGTCCCCAAGTCTTAAGGTTGGAGACCCCTGAGGAATTCTGGGAGTTGAAGTCCACAACTGGCTGAGGAATTCTGGGAGTTGAAGTCCCCAAGTCTTAAGGTTGGAGACCCCTGAGGAATTCT
The DNA here is from genome assembly GCA_029891615.1 of Natrix natrix natrix. Taxonomy (NCBI): domain Eukaryota; kingdom Metazoa; phylum Chordata; class Lepidosauria; order Squamata; family Natricidae; genus Natrix; species Natrix natrix. Next base: position 103,714 of record JAKRSK010000281.1, on the reverse strand, counting down.
GGGAGTTGAAGTCCATGACTGGCTGAGGAATTCTGGGAGTTGAAGTCCCCAAGTCTTAAGGTTGGAGACCCCCGAGGAATTCTGGGAGTTGAAGTCCACGACTGGCTGAGGAATTCTGGGAGTTGAAGTCCCCAAGTCTTAAGGTTGGAGACCCCTGAGGAATTCTGGGAGTTGAAGTCCACGACTGGCTGAGGAATTCTGGGAGTTGAAGTCCCCAAGTCTTAAGATTGGAGACCCCCGAGGAATTCTGGGAGTTGAAGTCCACGGCTGGCTGAGGAACTCTGGGAGTTGAAGTCCCCCAGTCTTAAAGCAAGAGGTCCAATCTGAAACTCCGGAGAAGTTTCCTGGCAGTGAGAACCATTCCAGGTTCTCCTGCTTGAGCAGAGGGTTGGGCTAGAAGACCTCTGAGGTCCTTGATTCTGTGTTCTATTGGGTCATTTGTTACGAGAGGCCTCAGCTGGAAGGCTTCATGGACCGGCAGGCCTCCTTGCCAACATCCACATGGAATCCCTTCCCGGGTGGGTCAGAAGGGGAGAAGGAGGACCAAGCTAGAAAGGGTGAGGGAGAGTTCATTCCCTCCCCCTGGAGAAACGTCCGGCTTCTCCTGGCCCTCACCGGAAAGCTCCCTTCCCAGCCAATTGGACCTTTCTGGCAGGAAAGAAAACCACAGCCATAATTACTCGGTGGAGCAGGGAGTTGGCGCTGAATGCTGATGGCTGCGGGAAAGTCACCTTGCCTTGCAAGCCGCACGCCTGGGTGGCATCCAAGCTCCGGTTTCCCTCTCCTCGTGGAGGTCACCTCTGCCCAGAGCTTGTCAACCGTTCCCGGAATGGCCCTAGAAGAAGGTAGAGCAGGAGGGCTGGAAGGGGCCCGGGAGGCCCTCTAGTCCAACCCCGCCTTGAGCAGGAGAGTATATATACTATCCCAATCCAAGGGCCCCGCAGTCTCTTCTGGGGAACTTCCAGGAGGGAGCAGCCACAATTTCTGGAGGGAAGCTGTTCCATCCATGCATCCGTCCGTCCGTCTGCCCATCCGTCCATCATTGGTCGGTCTGTCTACCTATCTGCCTGCCTGCTTGTCTTTCTTCCTTTCTTTTCTGCCATCCATCCATCCATCTTCCTTCCTTTCTTCTCTCTCATCCACCCACCTTTCTTTCTTCTCAGTCATCCATCCATCTTTCTTTCTTTTATGTCATCCATCTTCTTTCCTTCCTTTCTTTCTTCTCTCCCTCTCCATCCATCTACCCACCCACCCTTTTTTCTTTCTTTCTTCCTTCCTTCCTTCGCAGTCATCCATCCTTCTTTCTCTCTCTTTCTTTTCTGCCATCCATCCATCTTTCTTTCTTTCTTTTCTGTCATCCATCCACCCATTCATCTTCCTTCCTTCCTTCCTTTCTTATTTCTTTCTTTCTGTCTTTCTTCTCTCTCATCCATCCATCTACCCACCCACCCTTCTTTCCTTCTTTCCCTCCTTCCTTCCTTTTTTCTTTCTTTCTTTCTTTCTTTCTTTCTTTCTTTCTTTCTTTCTTTCTTTCTTTCTTCTCTGTCATACATCCATCTTTCTTCCTTTCTTTTCTGCCATCCATCCATCCTTCTTTCTTTCTTTCTTTCTTTCTTTCTTTCTTTCTTTCTTTCTTTCTTTCTCTCTTTTCTGTCATCCATCCATCCATTCATCTTCCTTCCTTCCTTTCTTATTTCCTTCTTTCTGTCTTTCTTCTCTCTCATCCATCCATCTACCACCCACCCTTCTTTCCTTCTTTCCCTCCTTCCTTCCTTTTTTCTTTTTTTCTTTCTTCTCAGTCATCCATCCATTTCTTTCTTTCTTTCTTTCTTCTCTGTCATCCATCTATCTTTCTTCCTCTTTCTTTTCTGCCATCCATCCATATTTCTTTCTTTCTTTCTTTCTTTCTTTCTTTCTTTCTTTCTTTCTTTCTCTCTTTTCTGTCATCCATCCATCCATTCATCCATCCTTGCTTTCTTTCTTTCTTTCTCTCTTTTCTGCCATCCATCCATCTTTCTTTCTTTCTTTCTTTTCTGTCATCCATCCATCCATTCATCCATCCATCCTTCTTTCTTTCTTTCTTTCTTTCTCTTTCTTTTCTGTCATCCATCCATCTTTCTTTCCTTTCTTTCTTTCTTTCTTTCTTTCTTTCTTTCTTTCTTTCTTTCTTTCTTTCTTTCTTTCTTTCTTTCTTTCTTTCTTTCTTTCTTTCTTTCCCTCTTTTCTGTCATCCATCCATTCATCTATCTATCTGCCCAAGCAGGAGACCCCCTACCACCATTTCAGACAAATGGTTTCCCAGGCTCTTTCTCAAAATCTCCAGTCATGGAGCACTCATAACTCCAGGAGATAAGCAGATTACTTGCTTTTATTGTCAGGAAATTCTTCCTTGGTTCCAGGTTGCTTCTCTCCTGGACGAGTTTCCATCCATTGCTTCTTCTCCTGCCTTCAGGGGCTTTGGAAAATAAGTGGACCCCCCCTCTTCTTTCTGGGGAAGCCCCTCAAGTACTGGAAGGCTGCTGTCGATTCATTCATAATTCTTCTTTTTGTTAGATTAGACATACTTAGTTCCCTCATCGTTCATTTGAAGGTACCATCCATCCCTCTATCCTTCCATCCATCCCTCCATCCTTCCATCCATCCCTCCATCCATCTATCCATCACATCTCATCTGGAGCAAACGTTAGCTTTGAGTAGCCCACCCCATTCCCCCTCTTGCCTCGGCTCTTTATTTATTTCAGCTATTTATTAATTAATCAAATTTGCATCGCTGCCCATTTCACCGAAGGAGACTCTGGGCGATGAACCAGAATCAATAAGAACAATGAGTTAAAAAAATCCCTATCTATCTATCTATCTATCTATCTATCTATCTATCTATCTATCTATCTATCTATCTATCTATCTATCTATCATCTATCTATCTATCATCTATCTATCTATCATCTATCTATCTATCTATCTATCATCTATCTATCTATCATCTATCTATCTATCATCTATCTATCTATCTCATCTATCTATCTATCATCTATCTATCTCTTATCTATCTATCTATCATCTATCTATCTATCTATCATCTATCTATCTATCTATCTATCTATCTATCTATCTATCTATCTATCTAATCTATCTATCTATCATCTATCTATCTATCTATCTATCTCTTATCTATCTATCATCTATCTATCTATCTATCTATCTATCTATCTATCTATCTATCTATCTCTTATCTATCTATCTATCTATCTATCTATCTATCTATCTATCTATCTAATCTATCTATCTATCATCTATCTATCTATCTATCTATCTATCTATCTATCTATCTATCTATCTATCTATCTCTTATCTATCTATCTATCTATCTATCATCTGTCTGTCTGTCTGTCTGTCTGTCTGTCTGTCTATCTGTCTCTATCTCTATATCTACACTTTATTAATAAACATAATAAAAGCTAGAAGCTTTCCCTCCCCCTCCCCCTCCCCCCGCATGCAGAATAGGAGCCAAGTTATCCTCAGTGTTTAAATTAAGTTAAATTCAAAATTAAGTTTAAGATGATTTAAGAAAGCAGGAAGGGAAACGTTGCTGAGCCTACAATGCTGGTTTGAAGAAGGGCCCAGGCTCTTGAGTGTTAGGCACCGACAGAAGGCAATATTTGTAACTCAGGGTTGAATGGGGAGGTCCTTGGTGGTCTCTGAGCTTGGTGGTATTTCTTGCAGACGTTTCATGACCCAACTAGGGAACATCATCAGTGCTGGAAGGGAGTGGAGTTTGTGGAGAGGAGGAGGAGGAAGAGGAGAAGAAGAGGAAGAGGAGAAGGCGGAGGAGGAAGGGCAAGGGGAAGGGGAAAGAGAGGAGAAAGAACTGTGGGGCCCTTGGTGGCCTCTGAGCTTGGCGGTTTTCTTGCAGACGTTTCAAGACCCAACTAGGGAACATCATCAGTGCTGGAAGGGAGTGGAGTTTGTGGAGAGGAGGAGGAGGAAGAGGAGAAGAAGAGGAAGAGGAGAAGGCGGAGGAGGAAGGGCAAGGGGAAGGGGAAAGAGAGGAGAAAGAACTGTGGGGCCCTTGGTGGCCTCTGAGCTTGGCGGTTTTCTTGCAGACGTTTCAAGACCCAACTAGGGAACATCATCAGTGCTAGAAGGAAGTGGGGTTTGCAAGGAGGAGGAGGACTGTGGGGTCCTTGGTGGTCTCTCAGATTGGTGGTTTTCTTTGCAAATGTTTCATGACCAAACTGATGATGTTACCTAGTTGGGTCGTGAAACGTCTACAAGAATGCCTGCAAATTCAGAGAGCACCAAGGACCCCCAAAGTCTTCCTCCTCCTCCTCCTCCTCCTCCTCCTCCTCCTCCTCCTCCTCCTCCTCCTCCTCCTCCTCCTCCACCTCCACCTCCACCTCCACCTCCACCTCCACCTCCACCTCCACCACCACTCCCTTCCAGCACTGATGGCGTTACCTACTTGGGTAATGAAACGTTTGCAAGAAAACCACCCAGCTCAGAGAGCACCAAGGGCCCCACAGCCTGTGTTAAGTCTATTTATTTATTTATTATTATTTTAAAAATGGCATCTGAAGCAAAGGAAGGGAAAAAAAAAGCCCTCTTGTTTTCCAGCCGAAGGAAGAGTAGCAGAGCTTTTAAGCCGTCATTCTCCGGCGAAAGGAAGATTTATGGACAGGTGTTATTAAACTATGACGGCATTGGGAGAAAAGAACGCCAGTTTCTGGCCGGGGTTCGCCCCCATCATTTCTTTCTTACTATTAAGAGGCCTCTTTAAACAAAAATAAAAATAAAAAATTGGATTTAAAAAAAAGTCAAACGGGATGGGCAACGAAGAGGCTTCCGAAAACAGGAATACCGTTTGTCCTCAACTTACGACGACTGTTGAGTCCAAAATTCCTGCTGTTAAGCTGGATGGTTGTTCAGGGAGTTTTGTCCCTTTTTATGACCTTTCCAGCCATGGTCATAAAGCGAATCCTACTCTATCTCTCTCCCCCCTCCCTCTTTCCCTCTCTCCTTTCTCTCTGCCTCCCTCTATTTCTTTCTCCTTCTTTCTCTCCTCTCTGCCTCTTTCTCCTTCTCTTTCTCCTCTCTGCCTCTCTCCCCCTCTTTTTTCTCTCCCTCTCCCCCTCTCTTTCCCTGTCTCTCTCCTCTCTCTCTCGCTCTCTCTCCTTATCTTTCTCTCTTCCTCTCTCCTTTCTCCCCTCCCCTCCCTCTCTTTCTCCTTCTCTCCATCCCCCCTCTCTCCCTCTCCTTCCCTCTCTCCTTTCTCTCTCCTCTTCTTCCTTTTCTCCTTCTCTCCCTCTTGTTCCCTCTCTTCCTCTCTTCCTCCCCCTCTCCTTCTCCTCTCCCTCCCACTCCCCCTCTCCTTCCCTCCTTTCTCTCTCCTTCTCTCTCTCCCCTCTCTCCCATTCTTGTTCCCTCTCTCCTTTCTCTCCTTCTCTCCCTTCCTCTCCTTCCCTCCTTTCTCTCTCCTTCTCTCTCTCCCCTCTCTCCCATTCTTGTTCCCTCTCTCCTTTCTCTCCTTCTCTCCCTTCCTCTCCTTCCCTCCTTTCTCTCTCCTTCTCTCTCTCCCCTCTCTCCCATTCTTGTTCCCTCTCTCCTTTCTCTCCTTCTGTTTCTCTTCTCTCCCGTCCTCGCCCTCTCTCCCCCCTCCCTTTACCCTACCCCTCCCTGGATTATAGCCCTCGCCCTCCCGTTTGCCCCTGCCCCAACCCCCCCCCCCTTTCAGAGGCCTTTCCTGGGCTCAGGAGCCGAGTGTTAATTTCGGCTCTTGCTCCCCACCGAAGCAGCAAAAGCCTTTTCCTTGGCCTCTCTTCTTCTTCTTCTTCTTCTTCTTCTTCTTCTTCTTCTTCTTCTTCTTCTTCTTCTTCTTCTTCTTCTTCTTCTTCTTCTTCTTCTTCTTCTTCTTCTTCTTCTTCTTCTTCCTTCTTTTTCTCCTCCACCTCCCCTCCCCCCTGGAAATGCCCCCCGCCCGGCATCCTTAATGGAGCCTGGGTTTTGCAAGAGGATTCAGGGGGCTGTACCAGGTGCCCCATCAATGCCGGAGCGGCTCATTGCCCTCTCCTCGGTCTGTGACATCCGGCCGTTATTTGCACCACTGATGAGATGCGGCTTCCCTTCCCGGATCTGCCTGGCTTCATTTATTCATCCGTCCTTCCCTCGTTCCTTCCTCGGCTTCCTTGGATTAAGCACGGATTTCCCTCTGGAAGGAAGGAAGGAAGGAAGGAAGAATATTTTTCCCCTGGATGAAGATTAAAATAATAATAATAATAATATCCACGTTTTGCATTGCAGAGTTTTTGGGTTGATCCGGAGTTCGAATGGCCAATTCTTGGCTTTTTCTTTGGTCTTTTGACCCCCCCCACCTCCCCCCCCCCAGTTGGAGAATTAAAGTACGGGAACTCTTTGACTCTCTTCTGCCTTCCTTCCTTCTCCTTCCCTTCTCTCTCTCTCTCTTCTCCCTCCCATCTCCTTCCTTCTCCCTTCTATCTCTCTATTTCTCTTCTCCCCCCTCCCTCCCTCTCCTTTCCTTCCTTCTCTCCCTTCTCTCTCTCTTCTCCCTCCCTTCTCCCTCTCCCTTCCTTTCACATTTCCTTCTTTTTTCCTTCCTTCCTTCTCTCTCCCTTCTCTCTCTCGCCTCCCTCCCTCCCTTCTTTCCTCCCTCCCTTCTATCTCTCTTCTCCCTTCCCTCTCCCTTCTATCTCTCTCCTCCCTTCTATCTCTCTATCTCTCTTCTCCCTTCTATCTCTCTCCTCCCCCCTCCCCCTTCCTTCCTTCTCTATCCCTTCTCTCTCTCATCTCCTCCCTTCCCCCTTCTATCTCTCTTCTCCCTCCCTCCCTTCTCTCTCCTATCTCTCCCCTTCCTCACTTCCTTTCTCCCTTCCTTCTCTCTCCCTTCTTTCCCTCTTCTCCCTCTTCTTCCTCCCTTCCTTCTTTTCTTCCTTCCTTCTATCTCTCTATCTCTCTTCTCCCTTCCTTCCTTCCCTCTCCCTTCTATCTCTCTCCTCCCTCCCTTCCCTCTCTCCCCCTCCCTTCCTTCCTTTCCTTCTCTCTACCTTCTCTCTCTCTATCTCTTTCCTCCCTCCCTCCCTTCTTTCCTTCCTTCCTTCTATCTATTTCTCTCCATCCCCCTTCCTTCCTTCTCTCTCCCTTCTCCCTCTCTTCTCCATCCCTCCCTCCTTCCTTCCTTCTCTCTCCCTTCTCTCTTATATCTCTCTTATATCTCTCCTCCCTCCTTCCCTCCCTCCCTCCCTCCCTTCCTTCTTTCCTTCCTTCTATCTCTCTATCTCTCTTCTCCCTCCCTCCCTTCCCTCTCCCTTCTATCTCGGTCCCACCTCCCTTCCTTCCTTCCTTCTCTCTCCCTTCTCTCTCTTTATCTCTCTCCTCCCTCCCCATTCAGTTTTCTCTTTGTTTCCTTTCTTCTTTCCTCGTCCTTTCTTTATACTGTCTGCCTCTCCTTGCCTGCCGGAGCCATAAAAATGCCCCAAATAATTAAAGTCCCTGGCAGGTAATATGGGAGGCGGCTGAGAGACCCTTTATCTCTCTGAGCAGAGGAGGGTCCCTTGGCTTCCATCAGCCTCCGGCAGGGAAGATGAAGAGTGGCGTCCTCTGCTTGGGCCGATAAAAATCTGGGCCCCTCCCTGGGCTGAGGCCACTGGCCACCCCACGTCTCATCTGGCAGGCATCTGCACCGAGCAAGGACCCCTGGCCGGATTGATCGGCATGGCAGGAGATTTACGTGCCAGGAGATGTCAGCTCATTCCTGGCTGTCCCCCTCCTCAGGCTGACCTGGCCCATGAAGGTGCCAGTCGGAGAGGGGGGGGTGTTGCACAAACCCCTTTGGGGTCTTTGGAGTGCCTTTGGGAGGGGGCAGACCAGACAGCAATGTTTGAAGAGGCGTGTGGACTTCAATTCCCAGAATTCCCCAGCTGCCTGGTATAAAAGAAAGAAGAAAAAGGGAAGATCAAAGAGAGGAAGCTGAAAGAAAGAATGAAAGAAAGAGGGAGAGAAGGGAGGGAAGGAAGAACGAAAGAGAGAGAAGGAAGGAAGAAGGAGAAAGAAAGAAAGAAAGAAAGTGAAGGAAACCAAGGGAGAAGGAAGGAAGAGAGAGAAGGAAGGGAAGGAAGGAAGGAAGGAAGGAAAGAAGGAAAAAACAATGGAAGAAGGAGAAAAGTGAAGAAAGGAAGGAGAGTGAAGGAGACCAAGGGAGAAGGAAGGAAGAGAGAGAAGAAGGAAGGGGAGGTAGGAAGGGAGGAAGGAAGGAAGGAAAGAAGGAAAAAACAATGGAAGAAGGAAAGAAGGAGAAAAGTGAAGAAAGGAAGGAGAGTGAAGGAGACCAAGGGAGAAGGAAGGAAGAGAGAGAAGAAGGAAGGGGAGGTAGGGAGGAAGGAAAGAAGGAGAAAAGCGAAGGAAGAAAGGAGCATGAAGGAGATGAAGGGAAAAGGAAGGAAGAGAGAGAAGAAGGAAGGGGAGGTAGGGAGGAAGGAAGAAAAGAAGGAGAAAAGCAAAGGAAGAAGGAAGGGAGAGCAAAATAGGGTGAAGGAGAAGGGAGGGAGAGAGAGAAGAGGGAGGGAGGGAGGAACGTGTGTGTGTGTGTGTGTGTGTGTGTGTGTGTGTGTCTTCTCATTCTGTTTGTTCTTGGTGTAAATGTTACCAGCTGAATCAGCACTTTGTCGGGCGTTTAAAGAAAGGGAGGAAGGGAGGAAGGGGGAAGAGGGGATAAATAATTGAAGACCCCACAGAGAAGACCCTCTCTGGTCCTGGGCGCTGGGTTGGGGTTGTTTTTTTTTTTGAAGTCTCCATAATCCGATGCCAGTTCATCTCAAAGGAAAAGCTCTCGGGAGCCCTTTCCCCCTCCTGCGTGAAGGGGAAGGAATGACCCACATCCAAGGCCCAGAAGGGGGTCTTTGTGGAGAGAGAGAGAGAGAGAGAGAGAGAAACGAAAAAGAGAGAGAGGAGAGAGAGAGAGAGGAGAGAAAGAGAGAGAGGGGGAGAGAGAGAGAGAGGAGAGAGAAAGAGAGAGAGGAGAGAAAGAGTGAGAGAGAGAAAGAGGAGAGAGAAAGAGAGAGTGGAGAGAGAGAGAGGAAAGAGAAAGAGAGGAGAGAGAAAGAGAGAGAAAGAGAGAGAGGAACGAAAAAGAGAGAGAAAGGAGAGAGAAAGAGAGGAGAGAAAGAGTGAGAGAGAGAGAAAGAGGAGAGAGAGAGAGAGAGAGAGAGAGAGAGAGAGAGAGAGAGAATATCAGCCTATTTGCTCCAGACTCCACAAACCACGTTGGCCCCCGAATCCTGGTTAACACCAGGAAGCCCTGATCTGCCCAGGTTCGGGGCAGATGGATGGCCGCCCCATCGCACAGCTCCCAATCTAGGTTTTTGAAAAATGAAGTTTTTTAAAAAATGATGCGAGCTAATGCAGAGGAAGGAAGAAAAAAGGACTAAATGGTATAGGTGGATGGAGGAAAGAAACAAGAATCAATGAAGGAATGTAACAAAACTCAAAAATAACAGTTATGAGTAAAATAAGAAAGTTAAGAATGGTGAAACCCAAATGAAATACAACTGAATGGGAAATAATATAAGGCGAACGCTATCGATTGACAATTGCTACTAGAAAGAACAGGAAGCTCCTGCTTGTATTGCACTGTGTAAATGTGTTGCACGTCTAAGTTTTGTGTGTGTGTATTTTACATGTTTGTTAATAAAAAAGAAAGAAAAAAAGAAAAAAGGAAGGACATGAAAGAGGGAAGGAAGAAAAGGAAGGGGGGAAGGAGAGAAGGAGGGAGAAAAGAGTGAGAGAAGGAGGGAGGAGGGAGGGGAGAGAGAAGGAAGGAGAGAAGGGGGGAGGAGGGAGGGAAGAGCGAGGGAGGAAAGGAAGGAAGGAGGGAGAATGAAGGGGACAGGGAGAGGAAAGAAAGAAGGAGGGAAAGAACAACTGAAAGTAACCAAGGACAGAACCAATCTAGAACCAAGGAAGAATTTCCTGACAGGGAGGATAATTAACCGGTGGAATTACTTGCCACCAGAAATTGTGGCTGCTCCCATCCCTGGATCTTTTAAAGAAGAGACCAGACATTTCCTTGTCCAGAAAGGTCTGGGGTCTGGGGGTTGGACTAGAAGACCTCCGAGGTCCCTCTCCTAATGGCAGGATCCTGGCATCCGAAATGGACCCACATTCTTAGCTTGTTCCTAAGTTGGTTTCTTCCTCACGCCAGACGGTTGAGCAATCTGGCTTGATTGACCTTGAGAGCTTCCGAAGGTCATTTCCTCCAACGGCTTCAGGAACTTGTTTTGGGGCCCACGTAGAGCGAACAGTGGAATGGGGTCGTGGACCCCTTATCTAACACCCACCGGACACACACACATACACACACACACAACCCGTCTCCCCAGCCTTCAACCAAGGTCTCTGAAGACACACAACATTGCATTCTCTGAACAGCCTTGGGATACTACAGCTGTTGTAAGTGTATGTGTGTATGTATGTTCCAGCATAACTCTGGAACGCCTGGGCCGTTAAGGAGAGCGAGGGCGGCGTCCTAGAGCGGCAATTGTTTGTGATGTCATGGGAGGGGGAAGGGAGAACCTGGGCCGTTAAGGAGAGCGAGGGCGGCGTCCTAGAGCGGCAATTGTTTGTGATGTCATGGGAGGGGGAAGGGAGAGCCTGGGCCGTTAAGGAGAGCGAGGGCGGCGTCCTAGAGCGGCAATTGTTTGTGATGTCATGGGAGGGGGAAGGGAGAGCCTGGGCCGTTAAGGAGAGCGAGGGCGGCGTCCTAGAGCGGCAATTGTTTGTGATGTCATGGGAGGGGGAAGGGAGAGCCTGGGCCGTTAAGGAGAGCGAGGGCGGCGTCCTAGAGCGGCAATTGTTTGTGATGTCATGGGAGGGGGAAGGGAGAGCCTGGGCCGTTAAGGAGAGCGAGGGCGGCGTCCTAGAGGGGCAATTGTTTGTGATGTCATGGGGGGGGGAAGGGAGAGCCTGGGCCGTTAAGGAGAGCGAAGGCGGCGTCCTAGAGCGGCAATTGTTTGTGATGTCATGGGAGGGGGAAGGGAGAGCCTGGGCCGTTAAGGAGAGCGAGGGCGGCGTCCTAGAGCGGCAATTGTTTGTGATGTCATGGGAGGGGGAAGGGAGAGCCTGGGCCGTTAAGGAGAGCGAGGGCGGCGTCCTAGAGCGGCAATTGTTTGTGATGTCATGGGAGGGGGAAGGGAGAGCCTGGGCCATTAAGGAGAGCGAGGGCGGCGTCCTAGAGCGGCAGTTGTTTGTGATGTCATGGGAGGGGGAAGGGAGAGCCTGGGCCATTAAGGAGAGCGAGTGCGGCGTCCTAGAGCGGCAATTGTTTGTGATGTCATGGGAGGGGGAATGGAGAGCTGGGCCGTTAAGGAGAGCGAGTGCGGCATCCTAGAGCGGCAATTGTTTTGTCACATCAGTTCCTTTGCAGTTTCCTTGGGAAGCCAGCCGTGACATTCGCCCTCCAGTGGGCTAATGAGGAAATGCCTGATGGATTTGGGGCAAAGTGCCAGGGTCGTAGACCGGGCGGAAGAGAGGAGCACATGGGAGGGGGAAGGGAGAGGGCAGGGATGATGGGCATGGGAGTAGGGGGAAGAAAGACGCCACTCAATGGCTCCCGTATGTATGTATGTATGTATGTATGTATGTATGTATGTATGTATGTATGTATGTATGTATGTTTTCGTAGATTTTCACGGGTGTAGGTATGCTGGTCTTGTTATATTTGGGCAAAAACCCGAATACAACAAGACCAGCATTATATATATATACTTGCTCCTGGCCTTTATCTTATAATACCAGAATATTTTGACTCCCCCCCTCCCCCCCGGGGGAATCGTGCTTAATACGAAACCCGCGTTGGATGCCCCAGACAATGCATGTTGCTGAACTCAGCTCTTTTCTCCTTAAGTGAGTTTGTGCGTGTGTGAAGAGAGTAACACAGATTTTCTCTTTTCAAAGGGGGAAAAAAAAAACTCATAAGAGATTTAAGTTTTTGGCATCAGTGGCTTTTTTTAAATTGCCAGCGGAATAAAATGTGCAGCGGGGTCTTAATTCAGCTTCACCTTCCTTGTGATTTGAAAACCGTTGTGGAGAGTGAATGATCAGCTGGGAGAACAAACCGAAATCGCCGTAGGTGGTATAATTGGAAAATCCAAGCACTGGCTGGGTGTGTGTGTTTTTTTTTTTTACCTTCTTTGCTGGAGGAAAGGAGAGAGAGAGAGAGAAAGAAGGAAAGAGAGAGAAGGACAGGAAGAGACAGGGAGAGAGAGAAAGAAAGAAAGAAGGAAAGAGAGAAGGACAGGAAGAGACAGGGAGAGAAAGGGAGAGAGAGAATGACAGGGAGAGAGATGAGAAAGAGAAAGAAAGAAGGAAAGAGAGAGAAGGACAGGAAGAGACAGGGAGAGAGAGGGAGAGAGGGAAGGAAAGAGAGAGAAGGACAAGGACAGAGAGAGAGAGAAAGAAAGAAGGAAAGAGAGAAGGAAAGGAAGAGACAGGGAGAGAAAGGGAGAGAGAGAATGACAGGGAGAGAGAGATGAGAGAGAGAAAGAAAGAAGGAAAGAGAGAAAAGGACAGGGACATAGAGAGGGAGAGAGATATGGACAGAGAGAAGGACAGGGAGAGAGAGAGAAGGAGAGAGTGAGAGAAAGAAGGAAAGAGAGAGAAAGATAGGGAGAGATGAGAGAGTGAGAGAAAGACAGAAAGAGAGAAGGACGGGGACAGAAAGGTACGGAGAGAGAGAGAGAAAGAAGAAAAAAGACAGGGAGAGAGATAAAGAAAGAATGAAAGAGAGAAGGACAGGGAAAGAGAGATGAGAGAGAAAGAGAAAGATGGAAAGAGAGAGAAAGACAGGGAGATGAGAAAGAGAGGCGGAAAGAGAGAGGTACAGGGAGGGAGGGAGGGAGAGATGAGAGAGAGAGAAAAATAAGAAAAGAGAAGGACAGGGAGAGAGAGAGAGAAAGATAGAAGGAAAGAGAGAGAAAAAGAAAAAAGAGAAGGACAGGGAGAGAGCGATGAGAGACCGATAAGGAGAAAGACAAAGAAGGGAAGTGAGCGAAGGACAGGGAGAGAGAGGGAGAAAGAGAAAGAAGATAGTAGAGAGAAGAGGGGTGGAGAGAGAAAGAGATTAATTGATCTGGGGTTATAGAATAACAGAGCTGGAAGGGACCTTGGAGGTCTTCTAGTCCAGCCCCCTCCTGCCTAGGCAGGAAACCCTATACCGTTTCAGACAAATGGCTATCCAACATCTTCTTCAAGACTTCCAGTGTTGGGGCATTCACAACTTCTGGAGGCAACTTCTGTTCCTCTGATTAATTGTTCTAACTGTCAGGAAGTTTCTCCTCAGTTCTAAGGTGCTTCTCTCCTTGATTAGTTTCCACCCATTGCTTCTTGTCCTGCCCTCAGGTGCCTTGGAGAATAGCTTGACTCCCTCTTCTTTGTGGCAACCCCTGAGATATTGGAAGACTGCTATCCTGTCTCCCCTGGTCCTTCTTTTCATTAAACTAGACGTACCCAGTTCCTGCAACCGTTCTTCATATGTTTTAGTCTCCAGTCCCCTAATCCTCTTTCTTGCTCTTCTCTGCACTCTTTCCAGAGTCTCCACATCTTTTCTACAATATGTCGACCAAAACTGGATGCATTATTCCAAGTGTGACCTCACTAGTGCGGTACCAAGCGGTATTATCACTTCTGGTGAAGTGACGGTGCCATCCGATAAATAAAATTAACAAATGGCTTCTCGCGACCTTGCTAAGATCAAGAATAAGTGGCACAAAGAGGAGCATGTTAGTTTTAAATGGTATATTAACACGCATGGATAGAGTGGGTGCAATGGCCTAGGGGTGGGGCTCTCGCCTCACAATCAGCAGGCTGTGAGTTCGATCCTAGGGAGAGGCAGATATTTCTCTCTCTCTCTGGGCACAACGAGAATATATCTGCTGAACGAAACTCCGTTCTGGTGACAGGAAGGGCATCTGGCCAGTAAATACTTTAGTTGCCCAGCCTCCTCCCGTCAAGGGATTACGGGGTCTTTAAAAGATGAGGATTAACATGCAGGGATACCGTGACATGTTTGCTGAGAGGAAGACCATCTTTGCAACTATCGTGGGGTGGGTGGGGAGGGGTTTTTCCCTCGCTTTGCACCTTCTTCAAGCTTGAAACCTTGCATACATTTCTCCCTAAAAGAAACGACCCAATAATGATCATAATAATAACTCTGAAAGATCAACTAAGATTAAAAAAAAAAAAGGATTTTGCAAAACAGGCAGAGGGATTTGCAGAGAGACGGTGCTGGCGGAGTGAATTTGCAGATTTTCCTTCTCGTGGGCTTTTGGCAACGCATTTAGCGCTTGCGAAAGGGGTTGCCAGGTTTCGCCCCCCCCCTTCCTAACGGCTAAATGCTGAGCGGCGTTTTATTTACAAGATGGCAGTAAAAAAAAAAAGCTGGATGCATTTTGCATTTATCCGGCGCAGATGGGTGGGAACTTAAATTTTATTTTATTTTTTTGGGGGAAAAAAAACACCTTACTAAGCGGGAAGAAATGGAGATTTTTTAAAAAAAAACCAATAACCACAATATTTGGTAAAACGGACCGTCATCCATGCCTAGGAGAAGTGATTTTGCCGGCGTCTGTTAGAACGCAGAATAGCAGGGTTGGAAGGGACCTTGGAGGTCCTCTAGCCTAACCCCCCCCCCTCCCCTGCTCGAGCAATGAGACTCTCTTGATCTAATCAGGTTGTGTGTAACGTATTGCAAAAAAACATGCAAAGGCAGATGCATAAGATCAGCCCTCATTGGGCAGGAGGCTAACCGGATTGGGGTCCCCTGCCTTGTACCCTCACACGGAGCTGCCTGTGGCGTCTCTGCAGGAATCTCTGCTCCGGGTTTGATTGCCCTGGACAGCAAACTCATGCAGAGACACAGATAAAACTTCCTTTGAAGGTGGATCTTTCTGATTTTTTGGGGGGGGGGGGGTCACAGAGGGGAAATCATGTTTTGATTCATAATAAATACACTCTTCAGCGATCAGAAGCCTGGAAAAGGCCGGTTCTTTATCCTTTTAAAGAAGCACACAAAATATAAGCTTTTCTGAACCTCCTTCCACTTTTAAGATGTGTGGACTTCATCTCTCTCTTCCCCCCTCTCTTTCTCTCTCTCTCTCTCTGAGTCTCTCCCTCCCTCCCTCTCTTTCTCTCTCTCTCTTTTTCTCCCTCCCTCTCCCCCTTTCTCTCTTACTCTCTGAGTCTTTCTCACTCCCCCCTCTCCATCCATATGTGTGTGTGCGTGTAAGTCCATCCATCCATCCATCCATCCATCCATCCATCCATCTATTTCTCTCTCTGTCCCTCCCTCCTTTCTTCTATCCCTACATCCATAATCAATCTCTGTCTGCCTGCCTGTCTGCCTACCTACCTACCTACCTACTTACCTATCATCTATCTATCTATCTATCTATCTATCTATCTATCTATCTATCTATCATCTATCTATCTATCTATCTATCTATCTATCTATCATCTATCTATCTATCTATCTATCTATCTATCTATCTATCTATCTATCTATCTATCTATCTATTTCTCTCTCTGTCCCTCCCTCCTTTCTTCTATCCCTACATCCATAATCAATCTCTGTTTGTCTGCCTGCCTGCCTACCTACTTATTTACCTACCTACCTACCTACCTACCTACCTACCTACCTATCATCTATCATCTATCTACCTACCTATCTATCTATCATCTATCTACCTACCTACCTACCTACCTACCTACCTACCTATCTATCTATCATCTATCTACCTACTTACCTATCTACCTACCTATCTATCCCTCCCCCTTTCTCTCTCTCTCTTTTTCTCCCTCCCTCTCCCCCTTTCTCTCTTACTCTCTGAGTCTTTCTCACTCCCCCCTCTCCGTCCATATGTGTGTGTGCGTGTAAGTCCATCCATCCATCCATCCATCCATCCATCCATCCATCCATCTATTTCTCTCTCTGTCCCTCCCTCCTTTCTTCTATCCCTACATCCATAATCAATCTCTGTCTGCCTGCCTGTCTGCCTACCTACCTACCTACCTACTTACCTATCATCTATCTATCTATCTATCTATCTATCTATCTATCTATCTATCTATCTATCTATCATCTATCTATCATCTATCTATCATCTATCTATCTATCTATCTATCTATCTATCTATCTATCTATCATCTATCTATCTATCTATCTATCTATTTCTCTCTCTGTCCCTCCCTCCTTTCTTCTATCCCTACATCCATAATCAATCTCTGTTTGTCTGCCTGCCTGCCTGCCTGCCTACCTACTTACCTATCATCTATCTATCTATCTATCTATCTATCTATCTATCTATCTATCTATCTATCTATCTATCTATCTATCATCTATCTATCATCTATCTATCTATCTATCTATCTATCTATCTATCTATCTATCTATCTATCATCTATCTATCTATCTATCTATCTATTTCTCTCTCTGTCCCTCCCTCCTTTCTTCTATCCCTACATCCATAATCAATCTCTGTTTGTCTGTCTGCCTGCCTGCCTGCCTGCCTACCTACTTATTTACCTACCTACCTACCTACCTACCTACCTACCTACCTACCTACCTACCTACCTACCTACCTACCTACCTATCATCTATCATCTATCTATCTACCTACCTATCTATCTATCATCTATCTACCTACCTACCTACCTACCTACCTACCTACCTATCATCTATCTACCTACTTACCTATCTACCTACCTATCTATCCCTCCCCCTTTCTCTCTCTCTCTTTCTCTCTCTCTCTTTCTCCTTCTCTCTCTCTCTCCCCCCTCCCTTTACTCAGCTCCGAAACCCTTGCTAAATTCGCAGGTCTCTCGCCCCTGCAGGACCCCAAACTTAAAACAAGGCTTCCCCTTTCCGAATGGGGCTCCTTAATTGAGGGGCCATGCCCCTCTCCATCCATCGCTTTGACTTAGGTAAATACCATCCTGGACCAATTAATTGGCCTGAGCCCGGCAAGCGGAGGGAGGCTGGGAGAGAAATCCCGCAACTTAAGCAACGCATCGTGCCTGGCAATCCCGTTAAGAATAGCAAATCCAGCCTTCTTATGTTTTGACATGTCTATTATTTATATGCAAATGCTGCCTTTTCGGTCCCTTTTCTTCCTTACGTTAAACAAGTCGAAGGACGCCGTATGCAAACGGAAGGGAGATGATCAGCCCAGGCGTCGGGGACTTTGGGAAGGGGCCCGTGAGAAATTGGCGCATTAGCCGGTTGTCTCATCTTGGAGAGGATCTAAAGGACCAAGTTGGGGGTCTCGGCGTAGACGGGCGGGCACACATTTATAATCGGAGCCTTGCCAGGTTTGCTAGGATGGCAGAATCCAAGGATAGCAGGGGAGGAAGGGACCTTGGAGGTCTTCTAGACCAACCCCCTACTCCGGCAAGGGGCCCTCTACCCTTACGGACAAAAGGCTCTTCTTGCAGAGAAGTACAACCACAACTTCTGGAGGGGAGGGGTTCCACTGGTTAACCCATCTGGGATTATAGATTAGTCGGAAGGGGCCTTGGAGGATGTGGGGGGCTTGGGGGCCTCCGAGCTTGGTGGTTTTCTTGCAGACGTCTCATTACCAAACTTTGTAGCGTCATCAGGGCTACGACTGAACGAGATAGGCTGAGGAGGGGGACAACTGTGAGGTGCTTGGGTGGTTTGCTTGCAGACGTTTCATGACCCAGCTACGTAACATCATCAGTGGTAGAAGGGAGAGTGGTTTGCAGAGAGGAGGAAGAGGAGGAGGACCCAATTAGGCTTACAAGAATATTTACGAAAAAACAAACGACAGGGAGTCCTTCACTTACGACCCCAACTGTTATGTCGCTCAGCGAAACATTTGTCCAGGGAGTTTTGACCCATGCCAACGACTTTCCTTGCTGCCGTTTCTAAGGGAATCCCTGCGGTTGTTAACTCAGTCACACAGTCGCTAAGCGAATCCCCACTTGACTTTGCTGGTTGGAAGTTCGCCAAATGGGATCACGTGACAACCCCCTCCCCTTTCGGGGGACGCTGCAGCCGTCATAAACGCGAGTCAGATGGCCGAATTGTCTGAATTTTGATCCAGGCGACCCCGGGGGGGAGCCGTGTGGAAAAACCCATCCTAAGCCCCTCCCGACCTTTTTTTGCAGTGCCATTCAGTCATTTTGAACGGTCGCTAAACGAAAGCGTTGTACGTCGAGGACTGCTGTGGGTGCTACTGGGGAGAATGGCTACCACATCAGAGACGTCGTATTCAGCCGGTTTGGCTTGGCTTGCCCGAAACAGTTTCACCAGCTCCAAAACATGTTATGTAGCCTCGTTTTTGAGACTGTGCGCATGCCATGCGCGTGAAAAAATGCATGCGCGGAAGGCCCGCACACGATGTGACCTTCTGGGCTCGCACGCACAATTGCAAACCGGTGCTAAACCTAAATGACTCCCACTGCTGCAACTCCATCCTTCTTGGATGCCCTGGTCGTCGTTGTAAGAGTCGCAGGACAGATGGGGAGGGGGGGGACAGGTGCTTGGGACATGTGGCTTTGCTACCTAATTTTAATTAAAACGCCGGAGGAATCTCGCGCATTTCCCTCTCCTCCTCCTCCTCCGAGGGGGCCGTTTGCGTGAGGAAACCCGCCCCCCCCTCTCTTGAGGAGGGAGATAATAGTAAATCCACAGTTAGCCAAACTCGAGTAGTTTTAATGGGCTGTTGCTTTGCAATTCCGCCCGGTCGCCAAACGCAAATAACACACTGTTAGCACATGTTCCCTCCTTTTATGGCGGACGGGTGCCATAAATCTCCATTCTCCCAAATTCATCGTGGCTGTGGGAGCACAAGCGAGCAGGAGATGCCCCCCCCCCCCCCGGCACACAGGGTAGATGGAAGGGGGGGGGGGAAACAGACCCACGGAATAAAGCTTGGAGGTCTTCTAGTCCAACCCTCTGCTCAAGCAGGAGACCTTAGGCCATTTCAATCCATCAGAATGGAGCTGAAGGGACCTTAGAGGTCTTCTAGTCCAACCCTCTACTCAAGCAGGAGACCCTAGACCATTTCAATCCATCAGAATACAACTGGAAGGGACCTTAGAGGTCTTCTAGTCCAACCCTATGCTCAGACAGGAGACCCTAGACTATTTCAGTCAATCAGAATACAGCTGGGAGGGACTTTAGAGGTCTTCTAGTCCAACCCTCTGCTCAAGCAGGAGACCTTAGACCATTTTGATCCATCAATCAGATTAGAACTGGAAGGGACCTTGGAGGTCTTCTAGTCCAGCCCCCTGCTCAAGCAGGCAACCTAGACCATTTCAATCAATCAATCAATCAGAATAGAGGTGGAAGAGATCTTGGAGGTCTTCTAGTTCAACCCCTGCTCAAGCAGGAGACCCTAGACCATTTCAATCAATCAATCAATCAATCAATCAATCAATCAATCAATCCATCAGAATAGAGCTGGAAGGGACCTTGGAGGTCTTCTAATCCAACCCCTGCTCAGGCAGGAGACCCTAGACCATTCCAACCAATCAATCAGAATAGAGGTGGAAGGGACCTTGGAGGTCTTCTAGTCCAGCCCCCTGCTCAAGCAGGAAATCTTATATCATCCTGGTCAAATGGCTGCGCAACCTATTTTTGAAGCCCTCCAGTGACGGAGCAGGTTCCACAACGTCTGGAGACAATCCTCAACATGCGACCACAATGGAGCCCAGAATGCCTGTTGCTAAGTGAGACAGCCGTTAAGTGAGTTTAGGACCATTCTTGCCATCATTGTGAAGAGAATCACATGCGGTTTTTGGGTCAGCAATCTGGCTGTTAAGTGAATCCGGCTTCCTCCTTGACTTTGCTTGTCGGATGGACGCAAAAGGGAGGATCGCGTCACCCCCGGGAGACTGTGTCCGTCATAAACGTGAGTCCGTTCTCAAGCATCCGAATGCATATCCCATGACCGCGGCCGTTAAGTGTGAACAACAGCCCGGAGTCCTTGGCCTTCATTCGTAATGATCACTTTTTCTTGTGGTTATCTTTGAACCGTCACTAAATGAATGGCTTGTATTTTGAGGACTAGCTACATGCGC
Organism: Natrix natrix natrix; assembly: GCA_029891615.1. Lineage (NCBI taxonomy): Eukaryota > Metazoa > Chordata > Lepidosauria > Squamata > Natricidae > Natrix > Natrix natrix. The sequence continues at coordinate 83,608 of JAKRSK010000281.1, read as the reverse complement.
AAGCAATTCAAGCTGATTTTTGTGGTCAGAGCTCAAGGCTGGGGGAAAAGGCCGCATTGGAAGCCATCGGGAGACGAATTGCAAATAAAACTCTTCCGTCGGGCTATAAAATAACGCCACGGCCCCCTTCTCGTGTCGGGGGGGCCATGGTGAGTGACCCCCCCTCCTGACAGATTTCCGGCCTAAGCTTTAAAACTTGACCTCTGTGGCAGGAGCAGTTTGCGGTTTTATGGGAGGGGGGAAATAACCTTGGCTGTTCAAGGCCGGAGGCTGCGTCCCCCCGGGAAGGTTTTCGAAACATCCACTGTCGACATATTTCAACACACACACAAACACACACACAGACACACACACAGACACACGGCCCGGGTTCAAGAAAATCAACTCTTCTAATGGCTGCCAGGAGGAAGCGGCCCAGTTTTTAAGCAGGATGATGGGCAAACCTTTCTCTTTTTTTAAAAAAAAACTATATATATAGATAGATATAATTGCATTTTTGCTGGTTAGTGTTCCCCCCCCCCCCTGGTATTTCAATGAGGCTCTTAGAAGGCAGAAAGATAGGGCTGGAAGGGACCTCGGAGGTCTTCTAGTCTAACCCGCTGCTGAAGGGAGGAATCCTTATGCCTTTCCAGGCAAATGTCTGGTTTCTTCTTGAAGACCTCATCACTTCTGGGGGCAACCTGTTCCTTCCTCCCTCCCTATTCTATTCTATTTATTCATCCTTCCTTCCTTCTTTACTTCCTTCCTTCTTTACTTCCTTTTTTCCTTCTTCCCTCCTTCCTTCCTCCCTTACCTCCCTCCCTCCCTCCCTATTCTATTCTATTCTATTCTATTCTATTTATTCATCCTTCTTTCCTTACTCGTATCCTATCCCATCCTATTATAATGTATTCTATTCTGTTCTGTTCTATTCTGTCCTATTCTTCCTTCCTTCCTTCACCCTATCCTATCCTATCTTATTATGATGTATTCTATTCATTCATCCTTCCTTCCTTCTTGCCTTCCCTCCCTCCCTCATTCTATTCTATTCTATTCTATTCTATTCCATTCCATTCCATTCCATTCCATTCCATTCCATTCCATTCCATTCCATTCCATTCCATTCCATTCCATTCCATTCCATTCCATTCCATTCCATTCCTTCCTTCCTTCCTTCCTTCCTTCCTTCCTTCCTTCCTTCCTTCCTTCCTTCCTTCCTTCCTTTCTGCTTTTCTTCCTTCCTCCAATCCTGTCCTGTCCTGTCCTGTCCTATCCTATCCTATTATCATGTACTCTATTCTATTCTATTCTATTCTATTCTATTCTATTCTAATTCTATTCTATTCTGCATTCTATTTTCTATTCTTTTCTATTCTTTTCTGTTCTGTTCTGTTCTCTATTTTCTATTCTATTTTATTCTCTCTTCTATTTTCTATTTTCTATTCTATTTTCTCTTCTATTCTCTGTTCTCTTCTCTTCTGTTCTACCTTCTGTTTTCCTCAAATAGTAGGAAGCAAAGGGAAAACCCTCTTCCAAATCTCCTCTCAAAAGCCATCCTTATTGGCGTTTCGAAGGTGGTTTCCGAAGCCCCTTGCGTGAAGACGAGGCATCTGTTTGCTCTTTCCACAGTAGAAAGAAAGAAAGAAAAAACACAAAGAGCTTCTAATCAGAAGCAGCTTTTGACTGCAAAGGTTTCCAGATCCATCTTCCCGGTGTCTGCCTCGCAAGGGCCATGGATTTTCTGTCATTTGATTGTATTTCACTAAAGATTCTGCAACCCGGAGTTGGGGTGCCTTGAAGTTTCAAAATCCCGGCGTGTCAAGAAAGCATCGATTTTCCCCGTATGACTTACATAAAAACTTTACCAACAGGACAAAAAAAAAACCCTGCTTCTCGGAGAATTTGTTTTTGGCATGTTCTGAGATCCGGCTTTCGTTCTTTATTTTTAACTAGCTGATAATCCGGCGTTCCCTGGCTCTTGATAAACGTCGAAGCGTTTGTCTGACAGGAAGCCACTGAGACTCCCATGCCCATCATCCCTGCCCTCTTCCACATACTCCTCTTTCCCGCCCTGTCTACAATCCTGGCCCTTTGCCCCAAATCCATCAGGCGCTTCCCCGTTGGTCCACCGGAGGGCGAATGTCTCGGCTGGCACAGGAAGCTGCGAAGGATCTGACATCAGAAAAAAAATGCTGCTCTAGGATGCCGCACTCGCTCTCCTTAACGGCCCAGGCATTCCAGAGTTATGCTGGAACACACAGACACACAGACCGCAGTATTTGGCTGGCTGTGGAATTCTGGGAATTGAAGTCCTCTAAAAAACATCGAATGAGGAGATGCTTACAATTTCTTCCCCTCTTCCCAGACTTCACTTGACCAGAACTTAGCTCTCTACTGAGGGGAAACTGCACCAACAAGTGATGCTTACACAATATAATTCTTCTTAAACCCTGAAGAAAAGCACCAAGGACCCCACAGTCCCCCTCCTCCTTATACTTCTCCCTCTCCTTCTCTTCCTTCTTCTCCTTCTCCACCACACTTTCTCCTCCTCCTTCTTCTCATCTCTTCTTTCTCCTCCTCCTTCTCCATACTCTTCTCCGTCTTCTCCTCCTTACTTCTCCCTTTCCTTCTTCCCCTCCTTTTCTGCCGCCTCTTCTTCCTCTTCCTTCTTCTCTTTATTCTTCTCTTTTTGTTCCCTTCCTCCTCCGTCTCCTCCACCTTATGCTTTTCCTTCTTCTCCTCCTTTTCCTCCTCCTCCACTTTCTTCTCGTCTCCTCTTTCTCTTCCACCTCCTCATCTCCTCCTCCTCCTCTTCCTCCCCCTTACCCTCCTCCTCCTCCTTCCTAATCCCTCTTTCTCCCCTCCTCCTCTTCCTCCTCCTTACACTTCTCTTTCTTCTTGTCTCCTCTTTCTCCTCCTCCTCTTCCTTACCCTCCTCCTCATCTCCTCTTCCTCCTCGCCCTTACCCTTCTTCTTCTTGTCTCCTCTTTGTCCTCCTCCTCCCTCTCCTTCTTCCCCTCCTTTTCCTCCTCCTCCTCCTTATCCTTCTCTCTCTCTCCTTCTCCCTCCATCTCCTCCTCCTTATACTTCTCCTCCTCCATACCCTTCTCCCTCCTCCTCCTCCTCAAGACCCCCTCCCCCTTCCGACAGAGTGGACAGGAACAGAGATGTCCGGAGAGGACAGCATTGTAAGTCGGACTCCAAGCAGAGGCCAAGCGAAATCTTCTCCGTCCATCCTAACCGGCCTTTGATTGAGATTAATAGAGGAAAATATTTTTCCACGCATTTTCATTAATCTGCGTCGGGGAACTTAATCTTGCGGGGAGACCCGCGCAAGGCGGGTTAATTGCAGCTGCACATGCAGAATCTATCACAGGTTTGCCAAGGAGCCCACACCGGTTCGAGTCTCGCCAAACCACAGGCTGGACAGCCCAGCTGCCTTTCTGCCAATTAGGTGCCAAGGTGCCCCGAATCTGGAACGGGGGCTGGTTTGTTTTGAATGCTCGCCTGGACGAGCGTTCCAATATTTGCTTTCCCCCGCTTGCACGGAAGCTCGTAATGGCCCCGCTCCTCGTAATGGGACCGTAATGTGGGCAGGAAGACAGACACACAGCTTGCCGGCGCTTGCT